>JAEIGQ010000433.1:0-83813 GCA_018904275.1 Lordiphosa clarofinis | reverse complement strand
CCACTGGATGCAGTGCGTCGATCTGTTGGAACCAGAAAGGGGGCCGATTGAGAATCGCACTCCTGTGGCATCGCCCAGCCGATTGAAAATCGCCGTTGGGAGCTGGTACGGTTGCTATGTGACCGGGAATCCCGTCCAGACACGGATGCCGATTGAGAATCCGCACACGGAGCCGACCCATGCCGATTGACAATCGCACTATTGGGCCCTGGTTTGGGAGCGCGACGGAGCCGATTGCAAATCGCACTCCGGGAGTCCCGACGATCGCGTCACTGGCTGATGTATGGTGGATGCAGTGCGTCCAGTCACAATTAAGATCAGAGGTGGATTGAAAATCGCACTCCCTGTGGCTCACCCAGTCGCCGATTGAAAATCGCACGTTGGGAGCTGGCACGGGTACGACGGGGATATGGGACCGGGATCCCGTCCAGACACGGATGCCGATTGTGAATCGCGCACCAGGAGCCGACCAAAGCCGATTGAAAATCGCACTGTTGGTCCCTTTGACTGGGGATTACTGCATCTGAAACGAGAAGAATAGTAGATCAACTTACCAAGATGTTCACTCGGCGGGTGCCGGGCACTGAATGCCTGTCTGCACGCTGATGCGTGCCTTTTATAGGCCGCTGGTGCAGTCAGCGGTGGCAGCGGGCGTCGCTGATCGTGGCAGAGCGCGCGATATCGATAACGCTGTTGGGTGTGATCAGCTGGCTGCCTATCGATTGGTAGCGCGCGCTCTGTGTGTTTTGAAAGTGCGCGCGTGGTTTGAATTTATTTTATTAAACCTAAGTGGTGTGGTAGCGCTTCATGCGCAGGCTGAAAATTATTTATTAATTTGGGCGCTTCATGCGCAGGAACTTATGAGTGGGTACATGTATCTTATGCTCTAGGGGGTAACGGAAACTTATGTTTATAATGCCGCTTCGTGCGGTGACTTAAATTTAGATGTGATTAAGTAGATATGGATATAGATATGGGTGGATATATATGGGTAACTGAAACTTACATTTATAAGGACGCTTCGTGCGATAACTTAAATTTAGGAATAGGTTATAAAGTATGGGTGATTAAGGTAAGAAATTATATTATTAAGTTAATTCTAAGTAAGGTTAAGTTTGCGCGACGCTGGGGCGTCGCAGTACAAGTAGATATTTTCGAATTTCAACCCATTTGGACTTTCAATTAGGCTGATCATTACATTGGTTTTTCCCACAATTGAATGATCCAACAATTAGGGCTCTTATTGAGTTGGGCAGAAAGTGCTGAGTCGGTATAGTTGTTTTTGATTATCTACAAAATCAAAATTTTTAACCTCAATATTTTTCTTTTGCTTTATTAATCGCATATTAAATCTCAAAGCACATCAGTCGTTAAGATATCTTCAACGAATAACCACCTAATAAAATAGGAATGCGTTTATATACTTCGAATAGTTCAAAGTAAGCCGTTCATCGTGGAGGTGGACTTGTGGATAAAATAATTAACGCCCTCCCTGTTGAACTGCACTTGCCTGGCTATCAGTTCTGTGGTCCAGGAACCAAACTTGAAAAGCGCTTAGCAAACGGGGATAAATCCATTGTATTCCGCTTGCCGGGAGCATGATATAGCATATTTAGACAAAGACTTAAACAAACGACATATAGCAGATTCAATTTTGGTTGATAAAGCTTGGGCGCGTGTGAAAGCACCTGACAGCACCCTTGGTGAAAAAGCATCAGCGTATTTCGTCACCAACGCCATGAAAGTAAAGAAAAAATTTGGAATGGGGCTTACTCAAACTGAGAAGAAGAAAACAAAACGATCTGCTTGCACCAAAAGAAAATATTTATAAAGGCTGTCAAGGCGGCCACTTATGTCTTGAAAAAACAAAAGCCTCAAGATTTAACCAGCGCAATTACAATGCGCCAAAGTAAACAAATTCCTTGGACGGGGAAAAAAACGATGTTATTGTTCCTAGAGTGATAAGCGTACCAAAAGTTGGGGGCTTTTTGCCGTTGGTGCAAATTCTAACTGCACTCGGAGCTATAGGTGGAATTGCTTCGGGCACAGCAGCCGTAGCCAAGACAATTAACAGTAAAAAATAAGAGTAAAAGGCATAATAAGAAAATGGAAGCCATTGCATTGGGACATGGGCTCCATCTGAAGCCATATCGATTGGGGTATGATCTTACCACATCAGCACACTCAAAAAACTTTTAAGCCAGCTGCCCAATAGACCGCTATTCAACCTTGATTTAATGGACTTTGCCCGCAAACATATTCGTTTTTTCAGAGGTGTTTTTATGAGAGATGCACTACCAAAGCGTTCATGGAAGAGGGAGTGCGGTATTGTCAATTTAGCAAATTCAGAATCAATTGGTACACATTGGGTGGCTTACTATAAGACAAGTGGAGAAAATCAATATTTCGATAGCTTCGGTAATTTTCAACCCCCAAAGGAACTCATTAGATATTTGGGAAAGAATATCACCTACAACTATGAGCAGGAGCAACGATTTAATTCCTATAACTGTGGACACTTGGCTCTCAAATTTTTAATGTCTTTAAACTCACTCAAAGAATCTTCAATAAAAAATTTTTAAATAAAACTAGAACATGAATTCGTTTTCTTGGCTTCAGAAAAACAAATATATGTTACAGGGTGCATTCGGGAGTGAACATTCTGTTTTGGAAATCTGATGTGAACTGACACCTCTCTGATACAACAACTACACCTATTGAGAAAAACTGCATCTGTATCAGTCACCTGACCTGAACTAGCCTGTTTCAACTGGGCTGTTTTAACTGATTTGTTTCAACTGGGCTGTTTTAACTGGTCTGTTTTAACTGACCTGTTTCAACTGGGTTGTTTTAACTGGGCTGATTAATCTGACTTGACCAGTTTATTTGATCTGTTTGTGGGTATTTGATCACACGAAAATGGATAAAAGGTAACATGACAAGAAATATCTTGAAAAGAAAATTTCAAAGTCCACACTAATTTTGAGTATTTTTCCCTAACGAAGTATGGTCACTCATTTTTTTGAAAACCTGGGAACACTAATATTGTTATTTTTATTATAAAAATTCTTAGAAGCCGGTGGCGTCATCAATGTCAGCAATGCGCCGGGGGCGTCAGAGGGGCTCAGCAGCAATCAAGCAATCGTCAATTTCAGCATGACAACAAATAAAAAGACCAAATATGAGTTTAATAAAATTTTATTTTTCTCTCTTTTTCGGAGCACACAACTTGTCACGGCAAAACATACAAAGGAAGTGAACGAGAATAAGACGGATGCAGAGTTATTTGGTCATACTTCAATAATGGCCTAACGCCTCATATGAAAAATGCTTTTGCCTTCGAACTATAATATTAGAGGTATTCAAGCAATTGCTAGTTCAAAACAATAGGAACTTGAAAATGAAATAGGTGATAGTTTTCAACACACCTCCTCAAAAGCATTTTACATATATCCGCACTTATCTTATTATAATTAATTATTATTGGGTATCTATAGAGCTTACAATTCTAGTCCAACATTTGTTGCAAGGATTGGGAAACCCCATCAAAAACCCAATCAGACTAGGTAAAACAAAATTAGCAAATTCAAAATTTAACAATATTCAAGTTATCAAGTTAAATTAAATTTAAATGTATCCATTCAGTAATATATTAAGTAAGTAGGTTTAAAGAAAAGTTAAATTAATGCAGTCTCTATATTGTCCAAGAGATCCATGTAGCTTGTTTGCTCAGCAAATCGTAGTTGACGATTTCAAATTATTCAGTTAATCCCATTTGGCTTCGCAGCTCGTTAAACCGTGGTGCTGGAAGTGTCTTTGTTAGAATGTCTGCAATTTGTTTATCTGTGGGAATATATTCAAGTTTAATTAGTTTCTTTTCAACTTGCTCTCTTGAAAAGTGGTATTTTATATCTATGTGCTTTGAGCGTTTATGACATGAGGGGTTATTGGCAATACTAATGCATCCCTGATTATCTTCATAAATTGTAATTGGATGCTTTATATTAATTTTTTAAACTTTCGAGTAATGATTTTAACCAAATAGCTTCCCGAACTGCTTCAAATAAAGCCATATATTCTGCCTCAGTTGACGAAGCAGCTACAGAATTCTGCTTCCTTGTATTTCAACAAATTAAATTGGATCCGAACATTTTGAATAGATATCCTGTAGTACTTTTCCTATCACTCTCAATTCCTCCCCAATCTGAATCTACATATCCAATGAATAGTTCATTATATTGAATATTTTTCTAAAAAGTTAATTTCAGATCAAGAGAACCCTTTAGGTATCTCAAAACTCTTTTCAAACATAACCAAAGCTCATTATTATTCTTTTCGCAATATCGACTTAATAAACTAATAGGTGCACTAAGATCTGGTCTTGTACATAACATAATGTACATTAAGCATCCTATTAGATTGCGACATGGTGCGTCACATTTATCATCTGAGCTTAAACCAATATGATTCAATTTACTTGGAAGAGGAGATTTAACAGGATTGCACTCTTCCATTTTGAATTTTATTAAAACGTTTTTAATGTAAGCAGTTTGGCTTAAATGTACCTGACTTTCAGTTCTATCAATTTAAATTCCAAGGAAGAATTTAATTTCTTTCAGATCAGTCATTCTGAACTTAGTCATTAAATAAGATTTAAATTGATTCATTGTTTTAATACTTTTTGTAGATATTACTAAGTCATCTACATACAATAAGACATATATATTCAAAGAATTGTCCCCTTTATCAAGGATGTATATACAACAATCCACTGGTGAATTTATAAAGCCAATTTCTTTTAACGCTTGCTCGAACATATCGAACCAGCATCTAACAGCTTGCTTTAATCCATAAATTGCTTTATGCAATTTACATACTTGACCATTTCCACTAACCAGACCTTCAGGTATTTTCATATATATTTCTTGTTTTAAAATACCATTTAGAAATGCGGTTTTTACATCCATATATTACATACTTCAAGGTCATATTGATTAGAAAGTGACATAATCAGTCTGAAACTTGAAATTCTTGCTACTGGAGCAAAAGTTTCGTCATAGTCAATGAGGTGTTCTTGCGTGAAACCTCGCGCAACAAGTCTTGCTTTATATTTAATCGGTCTTCCAAATTCATTTTGCTTAATTGTAAATACCCATTTACAATCTACTATGTTCTTATCTTTAGGCATTTGGACAAGGGACCAAGTTTTATTTAATAAGTGTGAATTAAGTTCCTCTCCAATAGCTTCTTCCCAACACGCTTTATCACTCCTCTGTTTGATTTCCTCAAATGTTTTCGGAATAGTATCTATTAAGGAATGAGCATTCATTACACAATTATTTATCAAGTCCAAATAGGATAATTTCGGTTTTTCCTTTAACCTTTCACTTTTTCTAATATTTATCTGCGAGTTCGAATTTTCATTGTTTTCCTTTATATCATTAGATATAATTTCAGCAGACACTTCTGGATCGGCATTCTCTTTTTCTGCTACCACACCACTAGGCTGTTTATCTGACAACAGATCAGATTTCTCTTTGTTGTATTCATTTGCATGAATATCAGGAACATATATTCATTTTCCATTTCATTTTCTTCAGTATGGAAACTTTCATCATTTTCACTTTGAAAATCAATGTCCTCCTTAACCACAGCTCTAGATTTAACCATGTTTGTTTCATCAACAACAACATCTCTTGCAATTGCAAATTTTTCAGTTTCCACATTCCAAACTCTATAACCATTTGGTTCATAACCGACTAATATACCTTTCCATGATTTTTCATCAAATTTTCTATTTCTCATTTTAATATGAACGTATACAGTCGAACCAAATACCTTTAAGTATTTTAAACTTGCCCTTTGATTGTGCCACATTTTATATGGTGTTTTCATGCATTCTTTCAATGCATTACTTGGGCTTCTATTTATTAAAAATGTGGCTGTCAACACAGCTTCACCCCAGAAATATTTCTGTAACTTTGCCCCTATAACCAAAGCACGAGCTTTTTCAGTTATAGTTCTTATCATCCTTTCGGATACACCATTTAACTGAGGAGTGTGTGGAACTGTTAAATGGTAGCTGATGCCTTTTTCAACACAACATTCTCGCATTTCATTCGATAAATATTCCCTGCCATTATCTATATAAAGATTTACAACTTTCAAATTAAAGTGTGCTTCGCTTTTCGCAATAAAATCCTTAAAGACTCTAAAAACTTCAGACTTGTAAGTCAATAAATATGTAACACAAACAAGTAATTCTTTTCGTCTATAGTAGTTGGCGATATCGGACCACAAACATCGGAGTGTATAACAAACAACGGTCTATCGATATGATTTTTGTTTTTGAATTTTTCAAAAGGGGTCTAGCTTGTTTTCCTTTATGCAGGTTTCACATAACTCATCACTGGGTTGAATATTATTTATAATGTCAACATCGTCAAACATATTTTTTTGATTTTATTTCTAAGAATTTCCCTTTACTAATGTGCCCTAACCGCTCATGCCATATATTATAATTTAGTTTATTTGCATTTGATGCATATGCCTTCTTGGGTATTGTGAATCTTACAGAAGGAACATTATCAAAATATTGTCCATTCATTATATTTATATTATTTTTACTCACATTAACACCTCCTGGATGAAACACAATAGTAAATCCGGCATCCTGCATTTTCTTTACGGATATTAGATTTTGAGAAACTTCTGGACAGAATAGCACATCTTTCAAACGAATATTAGCTTGTGAGTCACTACACAAGTCTATCGTGCCCCTCTTTGTTGCAAAGATAAATTCATCAGATTTGGCTACAGCAATTTTTATTGGTGACTCCAATGTAGTGACGTTTGATAAAATGTCTTCATTATTTATTAAATGATCGGATGCACCAGAATCCAAGAGAAAAGAGAGTTTGTCATCTTTGTCAGTAGCACGCTTCAACATAAACGCAAAACTTGATCGAACTTGTTCATTTTGGCCTGTCGCCATTTGCGCTTGTTTATCTTGATTATTGTTCTTCTCTCTCTGACTTTCTCTTTTGTATATGAAACAATCCTTCTTTAAATGGCCAGCCTTTCCACAGTGAAAACATTTAAATTTGTTGAACTTACTCTTTGGTTTAAATTTAGATTTATTTTGGAATTTGAAATTTTTATTCGGAATGACGTACGCTTTGTTTTCCTTATTGACTGCCTGTAGTACTTTTAAACTAGTATCTTTACTAGCTTGCTTTATTTTAATTTCGTGATCAAGCAGTCTGTTTTTAACAAAAGCCAAAGTTAAATTATTTTCTACCAAAGTCTCAATGGCTGTAATGACGCCATCATAAGAAGATGGGAGAGTCAAAAGTAAGTGGCTTACTTTGTCGAGTTCTTCCAACTTAGCACCAGCAGCCATCAATTCGGAAATTAAATCGTCAAAAGTGTTAAAATGATTCAATAACAATGTGTCCCCCTTCAATTTCAATGACAATAATTGTTTGCGGACAGACAATTGCGACGCCAGACTTTTTCTTTCATAAATGGCGTCCAAATTATTGAATATCTCTTTAGCACTGCATTCACTGGTGGCAAACCCAAGAAAGGAATCGCTCAAATACTCAACAATTACGCTCTTTGCAATTTTCTCTAATTTCTTCCACTCATCCGTAATTTCGTCACATGTTTCATCAATAACTTTAATAGTATCATTTTCATTAACAGGGCTCCTATGCGAAATTTCCATATGGAATATTTCTCGCCATCAAATGGTTTTATATTTCGCTTTGTTTTATCCATTTTATGTAGTAAATTTCAATACACATATACAATGATACTTATCTATATTCAATAATGATATTTGATGATGTGGCATGCGAAAAACAAAACAATATTCGGGCATACTTCTGTATGGGAAGACATAAGGTTGTGGATTCGTTCTATTTGTGTCAGACGTATGCGTGTCTCACCTTGCAAGCACCTTGTGCGTGATAACGCCAACGTCATTTTAATGTTTAAACAAGGAAATACCACATGTAACTGTAAACGATCAAGCCAAACTACAAATGTTTAATGTGGTAAAAAGTGGATGTACTCTACCACTCGCTTTCCGCAGTTGGGATTGTTATATCAATCCATCGCTTTTTGATGGTACTCAGCATACATGGAGTGTGAAACTAGCTGCTAACCGGGAGAGACCGCGATTTGCAATAGTCGCTTTCATGTCGGATGGAAAATTTATTTCAAATGACTTAACAAATTTGAAGGTACACTAGAACTCAGAATCGTACCCCTATGATGATCTAAATATAAGATTTGATCGCTCTCGAATCGCAACATTACATGATATGTATGCAAAATTCCAACAAAGCTATTATATGAGAGAACCTCAACCGCTGTTATCACCAAAATCATTTTTGGAGAAAGCTCCGATATTTGTTATCGATCTTTCGTATCAAAATGAAGCAGTTAAGACTGGAGCAATTGATGTGAGACTGTCTATAAATTTATCCAGTCCAAGCGCTGCTTCCACAGAAGCTTATTGTCTGCTAATCAGAGCTCGCAAATAACTGTTGACCGTACTTCCCTTTGCGGTTCGCGCACTAACATAACCGAAAAAAAACACACACGCTTGCTCTCTCTCTGAGCAAAACACCTCGTTCCGATTTGTTTTGGTTTTCAGTTGACTGTTCTCATTTGAGCTATTCTTGTTATGCTCATTTAATGACCACTTACTGAGAGCGATCCGACTGAGCGCTCTCACAATAACAGTCAGCAGATGAGCAAAAAAAATGAAAGGCTCAGCACAAACGGTCTTTTTTTTTTTTGTTTGTGTTTGGCTTCTGTAGCTCAGAAGCCGAAACGAACGCCTCACCAGCACACACTCGCACACAAATGCAAATGACTTTTATTTTCTTCGCTCGCGTTCAAACGGTCTTTTATTGAACAGAGCAAAAGAGAAAAAATATATCGGTTGTTCTCTGAGCGAAGAGCGAATTATTTAAGAGACGACATGAACGGTTCATCTCTGACTCTTTGCTCAAAGGGTCTGTATATAACAGTTATTTTTGGACAACAAGAAACGGTCAACAGTTATTTGCGAGCTCTGCTGCTAATACATGACCGCTTAGTGAAATATTAGCCGTTAAGTGGATTAGTTCAACGTATTATTTAGAAGCAGTAACAACAAGGATGGACTTCAATAAAACTTTGATAAAAATGGATGAGGATGTAGTTTCTGTTGATATACAAGGATTTTATGGCAACAAACATGAATATCAGGCCTGTTCCGAATTCCGAACGTTTTCAAAAAGTAAAAACGAAACGAAAACGAACGTTTTACTATTTGCTGTTCCCAATTCCGAACGATTTGGCTACGTTTTGACTTTTCGAACTCGGTTTCGAAGTCGCTTTCATAAACAGCTGACTGACTGGCCTGCGCGCGTGTTTGTGTATATCGATAGCAGCCAGAGTTGGCATCATCGCTTTAATTTTAATTTACAAAGCTCTTATTTACACTTTAAGTCAATTTATTTTTATTTAAAACAGTTTTTAATTCTTTCATTTGAATATGTGATGTGAAATTTGGTTAAATATAGCTAAATAAAATAGAAAAAGTGCTGACCAAATAAATTAATTTAAATAAAGCAACCCTAGCAGCTATCGATTGACGATTGAATTCGACTAAAACGTAAAGTGGAATTCAGAACAGCTCGGTTTGAAAACGACCGCTCGGTTTTGCTTTTCACGCAATATTTTATTGATGTTTATAAAAAAATTATTTTAAAATACACTTAAACTGTAAACATTTTAAGCAGTGATGCTAATCGATTTAAAAAATGTTCAACATTATTAAATTGATAAGTTTATAATTTTTGCGATTTATTTTAATGCTTTTAATAGCAATTACTTTTCATTCTGCTGACTCTGCAGCACAACTTTTGAAAACGACAATTCTGGTCGATTTGCGGAATTCGGAACAGCAATCAACTCGATTTGCGGCAATTCCACTCGTTTTCGGAATTCGGAACAGGCCTGTATATATTAAAAGAAATTGTTGTTGTATTTAAAAATAAATCCTTTCCGGATAAACATTACATTATTCTACCTCCACATGATTTTCTTCAATTGACTAAAAACGCTAGAGGAAGAGCACTCTGGATGACTAAATACTGTCATGGGCTTTGTTGGAACGATGGAACCTCGAATTTCGTGCAAGTTCGAAATTATCTGCGGTCTATAGTACGCGATAGCAACGTAATCACAAATGGGAGCAAGAAAAAAGATTTTCTCGAAAAATTTCTTGGAGTTGCTGTAAAAGACTTGGCAGAAGAAGAAGAAGACCTAAACAAAATTCAAATACAATTAAATGATTACAACTTTTTGTATAATTGTGAATTGCATTTAAATAATTATGAGTGCGCCATACAAAATTCTCGAACCATTTTGGAAATATATATAGCAATAAGATCAAAAAGCTGCTCCACATCCGTAATTTGAAAAATATCATTGTAAAACATTGAAATAATAAAGAATTAAACTTGTTTTGAATCTAATCAAAAACCAAAAAAAACTTCTTATTTATTTATTTATATGATACAAAAATGGAAAAATAAGAATCGTTTATGTACGAGCTTAAGTGTACTACGTGAATATCAATGTCGGTTATTGTTTTTAAGTAAAAGATCCACGCATATTCATCCTCTTTTGACAACTGAAAGTTGGTTTGCATTCTGACTCCGTCATAGATCGAATAGCTCTCCATTTTCTTGTCCATGTGTAAAACAAATTCCATGAGCTTCATTGCTGTATTTTTATCGTGAGCCTCCTGTTCGCTAAGTACATTATAAACGAATTCACGCAAGCCATAGAGACTTGCCAAGCGTTCAGCAAGAACCGATCGAGATCCGATTATCTGTAAAATTCAGAAAACAATAATTAAAACCAAAATAGAAATAAAAAACCTTGTTTCTTTTTTTACTTACCAACATTGTAGAAATTTCGATTTTGGGGGGAATGAAGAGAGAAACTCGAATGTGTTTTAGTACAATTCAAAATTGAACTGAAGTCTTTGCGCTCCAAGTAGAAGATTTTATAGAAATTGAATTCATAGTGTGACCACAGTACGAGGAAAATATCCCCCAAGACAGCAGCCAGAAAAAATAGCAGGGGAAAATAGCAGCCAAAAAGCGGGTTTAATTTAAAAATACCGCCAAATAACGGCTAAAATTGTACGGTCGTTAGTGGGGCCAGACTGCGATATTTGTAGTGTGATCAAAGTACGAAATGAGTGAAATACCGCAACTGTTTGTTTCCCAGTCATTGAGAAAATGCTTTTTATTATAGGCGAAGCAATCGAAGAGAAATCCCACACTAAAACAAATATCTGGAAAAAAAAATTCATCAACCCCCTCCCTTCCTCCGCTTTCAATTAAAAAACAAGTTGAATTAAATTCTCGAAAAATTAATATTTACTAAATAAAATCCCAGGGTTGCTCTTCCTGCTCCAGGTAGAGCTTTTTATCATCTCTTCTGATGATTTCAAAAGAGCCATCTGAAATCGTCTCCAAGGTTTTGTTTTTTAAAAAGATGAATCTCTTTGGGAGGATGAAAATATGGTTCTCCAATTCGAGTACAACTCGATTTCCCTGGGCGGACTGCACACTAGTGGCATTAATGATCCGATAGAACCGATCCATCTGCATACTATTCTCTGATAGCAGAGACTTTTGGCTTCTTCCATTAAAATCTGCAATGGCCAGTGCTGCTGCTGCTGGTGATGCTACAGCTTTTGGTCCCATATTCTTTTGCGATGCCATTATACGTTGAAAACTCGAAACTCTGTTTTATACAAATTGATGAAACTCTGAATTGAATTGAAGTCTTTGCGCTCCAAGTAGAAACTTTTATACAAATCGAATCCCTACACGGATACCCCACATACGCACACACAGATCTTGAGCCTCGAAATTTACCTCAACATCAAATTGTTTACAACTTTGCTACTCTTTAAGTATCCACAAGAATCCCCACCTCCACCCCCCCCTCCTCTCTTCATTGACCACTCTGAGTCCAGAAATTCAAAATTTTTTAATATAAACAATCGATTACCATTTCAATCACTCTGTTGCCCTTTCCTCTATACATTGTAAGCAAGAAATCGTTCTTTAAGCAATTTTCAAAGCTTTTTATTTCTTGGATAAACAAAGAGCTCCTCTCTCTCTCTCTAGTGATCAATTCATAGAAGCTTTTTCCCAAGACAAAAACCAACCATTTAAAGCTTTGAAATCGTAGTGTGTTGAAAGTACGAAATGAGTGAAATACCTCAGAAAACTGCCGAATTCAAAAATTAGCCGCCAAAATCGTTCTTTACGCAACTTTCAAAGCTTTTATTTCCCAAGACAAAAACCCCCCTCTCTCTATACAGTGATCAATTCATAGAAGCTTTTTCCCAAGACAAAAACCAACCATTTAAAGCTTTGAAATCGTAGTGTGATCAAAGTACGAAATAAGTGAAATACCTCAGAAAACTGCCGAATTCAAAAATTAGCCGCCAAAATCGTTCTTTACGCAACTTTCAAAGCTTTTATTTCCCAAGACAAAAACCCCTCTCTCTGTCTACGTGATCAATTTCAGGAAGCTTTTTCCCAAGACAAAAACCAACCATTTAAAGCTTTGAATTCGTAGTGTGACCGCAGTACGACATGAGGAAAATACCCCCCACAGACAGTGTGCACAGACAACAAAAAAAAGAAAATTTAAAAAACCATTGCCTACTTACAGGAGCCCCAAAAATAGCGGGGAATAATAGCGGGGAAAATAGCGGTTTCAATTTAAAAATACCGGCATTACTAATACTTATTATCCTTATAACATTTCTTCTTCTAACTCGATAACTGCTCCCTCGATTTCCGAAAGCTCTTTACTTTCTCATTTAAAATCACTAAAATCTTCAATACTCCCTGCCTGACAACATTCCTAGTTGTGTGCTCAAAGAGTATTGTATTTCTTTGTGCAATCCATTGCTTAAGCTTTTTAATTTGTTGTTAGAATTTGTTTTTTTTTCCAAATCTTTAAAAGGAATCCTATATTACTCCTCTTCATAAAAAATGTGGGAAGTCTGATATATCCAATTATAGGGGCATAGCGAAACTAATCGCTATTCCAAAATTATTTGAACAGAATAACCTCTTCCCTCCAGTCACCTCGGCCCATTGTTTTTTACTCCTTTTATTATTGACCTCCCCACAATAAATTCGAATTCTCGGATACTTATGTACGCCGATGAGGAATCTGGTCACACTGTCACCGATCACGTCGCACTTTGTCGGCTCCGTATTTAAATTAAATTAAATTAAATTTATTTAATCTAAAACCGCGCAAAACAAGTGTTTTTTTTATCAGTGTCAATTGTCCAGTGCCACCTGACAGCCAAATCATAACAGTGCGCTTGTTATTTGCTGGATCAGGAAGCGATCGCTTGTGTTTGTTTTTGCCTTTACCCACCTGTTGGCCAGCAGTCTCGCGTACCGCCGCAGCCGCTCGCCCAGTGCAAGCTTGCCACAAGTGTAGTTAGTGTAGTGGAGAAAAACAAAGAGGAGAGTGCTCACGCATCAACTCAGCACCAGACGCAGCCCATACATCGATCCATTTGCCACAAACATATATATACATTTATATTTATATTTTTCTTGCATGTAAGTAACAAGCATTACGTCACTTCGTTGCGTACACAACATCGTAACACGTAATAGTGCTGTCAACCTGTGAGTGCTGTCTCCTTAGCTATTTTATAGCTAATGTTTTGTGGTGTGTGTTAACTGTCCTTTTTACTGTCTTACGCATATACGGACTCGGTTTCTTGTTGTTTGTCGCCGTTTTTTCCGTTCAGTGGTTTGGTCCCTTGATGGTAATAGGGGGAGGCATAGCTTTCTCTTTCTCTTCTTCTGTTTACTATATGACTATACAATTGATTGTTATTTTATATTGAATATACTTCTATTAAGTACAGTAGAACAATTTTTTGTGGTCGAATAGTAATACAGATAAAGGGGTAAAGGGTCCCCCTCCTATCTACTGTTTTTCAAACTGAAGCTGAACCGGTCTTTTGAAGGGGTGACAAGGGATGGCGAACTGGCTGTCTGTGGGCTCCAGGCAGTTGGAATGGCCAATCCTATTACAACGGGATAAAATTTTTAATAAAAATTTCTCCATACCGCAAATTTATTTCTGTATAGAATGAGTTGCAACCACATCAGCAACTCAGGAAAATTTTCGGCACCACAAGCCGGAGATGCACCCAAAGGTCAGGGAGGGAGCAACTCGGTTCCTTCCGTAGCCAATTTTCAACCCTCTGTTGCCTTGAGGGGGGAGACACCCAGTCAGCAACCAGCAGCTGGGACTTCTTCCCAAAATGCAGCAAAGGGAAAAATTGTTTGCAGAAGGGCCGAGGGGTACACCAGACCCGACCCCACAACGGGCGCACCAGCCAACCGGATGAAAGCGTACCGGATCCTCAAGCGTCTGGCAACCAACCCAATCGGGAGGGACCACACTACTGCGGAGGACTACGCGAAAATCCAGGAGGACATTGCCTGGGCAAGAGAAGTCATTCCAGACTTCTCTTTAGAGATGACCCGACCCAAACCGGCATCAACCGGTGCCAAACCACAAACTGGCACCCACCCTGAGGCGGTAACCACCTCTGAGAGGGATCGGTCTCTGGATGAACAGCAACAGCTTTCATCCAAAAGACCGAAGACTCACGGAGCCCTCTCCGAGTTTCCTTCGCTGAAATGGCGAAGGATAAAAAGATCGTGGGTGTCCTGGAAGAGGCACATCCGTTTGGCGCAGTCCCAATACACCACCAGAGAAGATACTAAAGAAGATACTAAAGAAGATACTAAAAAAGATACTTAAGAAGATACTAAAGAAGATACTAAAGAAGATACTAAAGCTGATGAGAATGCTGAACCCTGAGGCTCCTACCAGCAATTGGAGGATGGTCAGAGTGGAACGCTCTACCAGGGCTACCACTATGGTAACCTTTCAAATCGACCAAGAATCTGTGGAGTACCTAACCAGGTGCGAAGGAGCCCTAAACTATGGGTTCCAGCAGGTATATATGAAGGTCTGTAAGACTGATACCAAGGCGCTTGCTAACCTGACAGCAAGTGTAGTTGTCGATGCTCTGGAAGGAGCTCAAAGTGGAGAGGACATGGATGCAGAGCGTACCCCTCAGCAGGAGGAGCGCTGTGGAAACATGTCCTCTGAAGAGATGGAATCGGAGCGTACCCCTCAACAAGAGGAGCGCTGCGGATACATATCTTCAGGGTCCGACTATGGACCAAACTTTGGGCGGCTGTATTCAGAGCAGGAAATACTCCAAGACATAAAGGAGGACTCCGACGATGACACAATGACGGAGGAGAGCATCTTGCGCAATGGTGAAGGTTCTGCAAATAAACCTTCACCATTGTAAAGCGGCAACCGCTGACCTTCTACTTCGCCTAACCCCACGCGAAGTAGATATTGTGTTTGTCTAAAAGCCGTTAATTTCTGGAGACAGTATTAACGGCTCAAGGACACCAAAATATAACCTCTTATAAACCAAGGGTAAGGGTAAAATACGTACTTGCATTTTAGCAAAAAAGCATCTAAATACACTTTTAATTCTCCAGTTTAGTGATGGCGACATCACCACGGTCAGTCTGGAACTGGGGAGTTCAACCATCAGACTGGCCTCCTTCTATCTGGCTCATGACTCCGAGAGCCCTCCACCATCAAAAACCTTCCGAGACCTGATAGGAAGGAGCAATCAGACACACACAAGCCTCATTCTGGGAAGCGATGCCAACGCACACCATACACTATGGGGCAGCACAGACATCAACGAGCGAGGTGAGTCACTGTACAACTATATCATACAGACTGATTTACGAATAGCGAACAAAGGGAACGACCCTACCTTCATCATTAAAAACAGAAAGGAAGTCTTAGATATAACCCTTATTTCTGACAAGCTTTTTGACCAATTGGAATCATGGAAGGTGCTACCAGATCACTCCTTCTCTGATCACGGATATATAGAGGTAGAACTGACTAATAAATGTCCCTCACCCAAAAAGATACAAAATCCTAGAAAGACCAATTGGAAAGTACACAACAAACTTCTCTCAAATAAACTTGGACCGTCCCCACCTTATACACCATGTTCCGAAGAACAGATAGATGAACTTGTCGAAACGCTCACCATCGCGTATACGGACTCGTTCAATAGGGCCTGCCCCCCTAGAAAAACAAAATCTACCTTCAAACCACCTTGGTGGTCTGCAGAGCTGAATAAGCTCAGGAAAGATTGCCGTCACACCTTTAACTTAGCTAAATATAGCGACCAAACAACCGCATGGGCGCTATATAAACAAAAGCTAAGCACCTATAAGAAGACTATCAGGAGGGCTAAACGGTCCACCTGGGCGCAGTACTGCACTAATATCGAATCCACTTCTGATGCATCACGGCTCAGGAAAATTCTGGCTAGCTCACCAACCTCGCCAGGACTCTTGCAAGAAACAGACGGAACCTGGACCGACTCTCTAGAAGAATCTCTTAATCTTCTGCTGAGCACTCATTTTTCTGAATGCTCAACCAACTTAATATCTCATGATAGGCCAAACAACCTCTCGATGCAATACGACAAAACCATTGTCACGGAGACCAAAATTAAATGGGCCATCGACTCGTTCGAACCATTTAAGTCACCAGGTCCAGATAACATTTTTCCTGCCCAACTACAACAAACCATTGGGTACACAATGACCTGGCTTTAAACTATCTATGAAAGCTGTCTTAGGGTCAACTACATCCCCACCAAGTGGAGAGAAACTAAAGTGGTATTCATACCGAAAGCAGGCAAAGCTTCACATGCGAAACCAAACGACTATAGGCCTATCAGTCTATCTTCCTTTCTTTTGAAAACCCTTGAGATGCTCCACTGGTAAGGCTCCACTGGTAAGGCTCATCGACCAAATGCTAACCAGCAGGTCGGTGTACTCCCAACTAGGTGGTGCGACGGCTCGCAGATATGTTAACAGAGGCACTCCGCAAGGAGGTGTTCTCTCTCCGCTGCTGTGGGTTGTAAAAGTTAACCAACTGCTGCGACTTATGGAAGCGGAGGGACATGTAGTGGTTGTTGTTGTTGTAACGGCTGGGAAGATTTGTACGTTGGTAAAGGAAAGAAAAGAAAAGAGAGAGATTAAATTATTAGAGTGATGCGGAGAGCTAATCTGGGGCCAGATCGAGGAAGCGGGCGACCTCGACTGGTTGGGTCCAAAGATCTATTGGTGTGAGGACAGTGGGGTTAAGGGGACAATTAAAGAGATGCAGTGTGTCGTGCGGTCCGAGGCCACATGTGGGGCATATGTCGGCGATCTCTGCGTTGATGCGCGCAAGGTAACTGTTGAGGCTCCTGCTTTTCCCTGAGCGTAGTTGGGCTAATGTGGATCTCGTAGGACGTGGCAGTATTTTCTCAGCCTCATTAATGGGAGGTGGTCTGCCCCCAGGACAACGTTGGGTTGGTATGAAAGCAGTGTGTCTGCAACTATCTTGGTGTGTGCCGCCTTCTTAGCATCTGAACATGAGGAGAGTGTGGGCCTGTCGTTGCCCAGTAGCTGTTTGGCTGGCGCAGACTCCATCCTCAGGTCATTCCTCACGGGTTGAGGGCGCCTGGACATGTTCTGGGTGGTACAGGCATGGTTTGGGTGAGTAGGGTGGTAGCAGCCGATGAGAAATTGCTGTGTGAGGAGCTTGTTGTGTGCTCGGACGGGCAAGACGTCTGTCTCTTGGTGGAGGTGGTCGGGGTGGGTCATGACATGGCAGCCAGTGGCTACTCGCAGCGCAGCGTTTTGGGCCAGCTGGACGTTTCGCCACTGGGTGTCGCTTAAGTTCGGGGACCATACTGGAGCAGCATAGTTTATCATAGACCTCCCTATTGCCTTGTAGGTGGTGACTATGGTTTCCTTCTCTTCCCCCATGTGCTTCCGGCTATGGCCTTTAGGACCTTGTTCCTACTCCTCACTCTTTTGATCACTTCTTCAGAGTGCTTTGCAAACGTGAAGAGGGGGTCAAATACAACACCAAGGATCTTCGGGTTGTTGTGTGTGGGGATCCTGTGTCCATTAATGTGGATGTCAAGCGTTAATTTGACCCCTTTGGTCCATGTGGTGAGTAGGGTGGCGGATGATTTGGAGGGGGAAAGGCTGAGATTCCTGTTGGAAAGGAAGTCGGCGAGTCGTGGCAAGTACGAGTTTATTCTCTGTTCAAGAGCTTTGACGTCTCGGCCCGTGGTGATGATTGAGCAATCATCAGCATATGTGACCATTTTGACGTCGGGTGGTGGTTGGGGCAGTCCGGCGACGTAGGTGTTGAAAAGCAGGGTGGAGAGTACTCCTCCTTGTGGTACTCCCTGTTTTATGATTCGCGTTTTGGACTTTTTGCCCCTGAAGTCTACGTGGGCTTGCCTTCCGGTGAGATAGATGGTCAGCCATCTCTTTAGGTGGTTGGGCAGGCTACTGTCATAAAGGTCCTGCAGAAGAATGGGGTGGCTAACCATATCGAAAGCTTTGGAAAGATCTAGTGCTACAAGTATAGATCTTTCGTGGGGCGGAATGCTATTTAGACCAGTGGCAATGGTCGTGGTGAGCTCAGAGAGCTGTGGTGGTGCTGTGTCCCGGTCTGAAACCATGTTGATGAGGGGCTGGGAGTGAGGTGCTCCTTCAGTGTGTGGGTAATAGCAAGGCCTCTAGAATCTTTATGATTGGGGAAAGGAGGGTTATCGGACGTGAGACACCTTGGTCCGCTGGTTTGCCGGCCTTTGGAATCGGGATTATCTTCCCGGTCTTCCATATGCTGGGGAATAAACTATTCCTCACACATAGGATGAGGATGTGGGTAAGGTATCGGGTCCCCAGCGGGCCAAGGTGCTTTAGCCTGATGGTTGCGATCCGATCGGGTCCGATAGCTTTGAAGGGTTTGGCATCCTTGATGGCTATTGTGATATCCTCTGCGCTGAAGGTCACTGGGCTGTCGTCTCTGGGGAGGTTGCGCATTTTCCTGGCGATCTTGCGCTTGTTGTTATCAGCGCGCTCTGGGTGGGCCACGAACTGCCTGTTAAAGAGCTGAGGCGCATTTGGTGGTATTTGCGGGAGTGGCATTACCAAAGGAGACCGTGATCAGTTCATTTTTACGAGGGTTAGTCAGCTGCTTAATGGTGCTCCACAGTTTTTTTGGAGCCTTTGTCGAGCTCCTCTAACTTTTTGCAGCCAAGTCTTCTTCCTGTGGGCATTGACCAGTTTGGTGACAGCGTCGTTGAGTACCTGGATCTCTGGGTTTGTAGGATCGTCCTTCCGAAGTGTGTCGCGCCTGTTGGCGAGTGGTACTGCCTCCGCTGGGAAGAGAGGGCGCATCTGTGGGATGCGTCCAGCGGGAATAAAGATTTTGGCGTTTTCTAAAAGGACTTTCCTAAATCTGCGCTCTCCATCGTGGACTGAAAGGGTGGAGGGAGGAGGACTGTGAAGGCTGCCTCGGTGCTGGACTCGAATCCTTCCCAATCTGCCTTACAAAGTTCACAAAGGTGCGGTCTTCGGGTGTTATGAAATTCGCGTCCTTTTGTGAATTTGATAGAGATGGGGATATGGTCCGAGCGAGGGCTATATCAGCATGCCAGGTGACGTTGGCTATGAGGGATGGGCTGACGATTGTCAGGTCCGGGGAGCTCCTACAGGTCGCAGTGATGCGGGTTGGGTGATCCTCGTTCACGACGCAGAAGTCGGACGAGTCGATCTGTTCTTCGATGAGCTCACCACGGGCGTCACATCCTACGGCGGAGAACCACGCATCACTATGTGCGTTGAAGTCTCCGACCACAATCCTCCGTTCCCCGTCAAGCAGATGTTGTATATCCGGGCGGAAGCCAGTGCGGCAGGCCGACACCGGCGGGATGTATACGTTTAATACTTCTATTTCCTCTTCACCACTTCTGACCGCAATTCCTAGTCCTTCAATGTGCTCGTCTTGGTTCACGATGTTAAGAGGTCGGAAATTTACCGACTGGTGAATGATAAAGGCGAGTCCACCTCCTTTGTTACGTTCCCGATCTAACCGCATGATGGAGTAGTTTGCGGAGGAGGAGAGCGTGTTCCTAGGAGTCAGCTTGGTCTCTTGTAGTAGTGGTGGCGTATGCGGATGATATTGCCATCTTCAAATGTGGAATGTTTCCTCAAACACTGTGTAACCTTATGCAGACTGCACTGACAACACTCGCTCAGTGGACTAAATCGTGTGGCTTAGGCGTGAACCCAGCCAAGACGGAACTAGTTCTTTTCACCAGAAAGTACAAAATTCCCGAGCTGATTGCTCTAAAATTAACGCAACTGTCAATGCAAAATACTTGGGTGTAATTCTGGACAAGAAACTACTCTGGAATGACAACACAAATGAACGCATGAAAAAAGGCAGCCATCGCTTTATACTCGTGCAAGAAGGCAATAGGCCGAAAATGGGATTTTTCCCCTTCAATAGTGCACTGGCTGTACACAGCCGTCGTTCGTCCCATATTACTATACGGATCACTAGTATGGTGGCCGGCACTCGGGAAACAATCAGTCCTGAACAACCTCCACAAAGTACAGAGAAGTGCGGAGATATGTAATAGTGGCGCTCTCCGAACGACACCAACGGAAGCGCTTAATACTATCCTTCATCTTCTACCGCTAGACCTTGTAGCAAAGCAACTGGCTACCATAACGGCCTTAAGACTAAGAGAATCTGATACCTGGAACAGGGGCAATTCGGGACACTCTACCACACTGTAAGACCAAACGAGTATACCATTATCTACAGACTACTGTATACCACAAAATACGTTCGACAAGCTTTACGACGTCTACATCCCAAGCCGCCATGTGTGGAAATCATTCCCCCACAGAAGAGCCAACGCCATTAACATCTACACTGATGGCTCTAAGCTCAACGAAAAAGTAGGTGGGAGCTTCTTTCAGAGAAGAGCACGATTGGGATGCCTATGGCAACATATAAGCTGTACAAGAAAGCTGAAACACTAAGTCTCGCTACGGATCGGTGGGAAACCATTCCCTACTGTTCAGTATCAAAACTCACGTGGCCTACATGGAACCAAAAACGTACAAATACACTTTTACGACTCAGAAGAGAACACATATCGCTTCTGATTGGAGCCCTCACGGGGCACTGTCTCATTGGCAGACATGGAGCACGCCTAGGCGTTGCTCACCATGACTTCTGTAGAAGCTGTAAACATGAAGAAGAGGAGGAAACAGTACAACACCTTCTCTGCCATTGCCCCGCTTTAAGTAGAAGAAGACTAAGGACACTTGGTCAACCTCTCCTACTCAGCCACACGGAAACATCCGATCTAGAGATCCCAGCTCTATTAAAATTTATACTGTCCACACAATGGTTCAGTACCGAGGACCCGCCTTAGTCTTAAAAAGGGTTAACAGGGAACTACTATGGCATTGCAATGGGCCCATAGCGGCCTAAGTGGGAGAGCGACTTGTCGCTTTCAGCCATCGCAACCTAAACCTAAACCTAAGTACGCCGATGATGTAAAACTTATTTTATCTTTCAACGACCCGATGCACTTGTTGATCTTGGAATTCTTTTTGACCCCAAATTGAGCTTCAATCCTCATAACTCCTCTATTGTTAATAGAGCAAATGGTGTACTCGGTCTCATTAAACGTTGGTCGAAAGAGTTTAATGATCCATATACCACAAAGCTTTTATACACTGCTCCAGTCCGTCCTGTACTTGAATACTGGTCGTCCGTCTGGTGTCCGCAGTATAAAAAGCATATAGATCGTATTGAATCTGTTCAGAAGCAATTCTTGCTTTTTGCGCTACGTGGCTTAAATTGGGACCCTAACCTTCGTCTGCTATCGTACTCTAACAGACTCTTGCTTATTGACCTTCCTTCGTTAGCTAACCGTATAACAGTATTAGGTGTTTCTTTTCTTCATAAACTAATTATTGGCGATGCAGATTCATCTGAACTTTTAGGTCGCCTTAACTTCTCCGTTCCTTCTAGGCCAACCAGAAACTATTTTCCATTAGTATTGCCTAGATGCACAACTGATCGCACAATCGATTTCGAGTCTTATGTCAAAATTATAATGATCTATATCACCTGCTCTCAACAGATCTCTCTCTCTTCTCTTTAAAAACATTTCTCTATAATTATCTTAGGGGAAATCTCTCACCACTCCTGGCTGTGAGTAGGGGCATAGCTTGCCGGACTGGCTAAAAAATCTTCCCCCACCGGGTCAGAGATTTCTAGTTATTTTATTTTAAGCATAGCTCATAAATATTGTATTTTTAATTAGTTTTAAATTTCACTTTTAGTTAGTATTTTTTTTTTTTTGTATTGTTTTCTCCTAAATTTTTTTCTCTTTAAATCTGATTTATTTTAGTTTTATTATTATTTTTTTCCTTTGCCTCTATTCTGGTTTCGTTTTTTTCCTCTTCTCTATGTCTACATCATTAAAGTTTTCGTAGCTCTAATAACGTCTCTGACTACAGTTGGCTGTGAATCGGGGGCATAGCTGGCCGGACGGGCAAATAAAACTCCCCATCGAGTCGGAGTCGTTATTAGTTATTTTGTAATTTTGTTAGTTTTTCTTTGTTAGGCTTTCTTACAAAAATTCTTTTTTTACACATCATATTAATAGAAACACTGGCTTTGCTGATGTTCGTCTGTTAGAAAGTGTTTCTATTTAGTGAAATACTGTAAAAAACGAATTTTTCTCGTATCTAGGCTTTAGTCAATAAGGCTTTTTTATTACGTATGTGAAATTGAGTTGACAGCCTTTTTTTGTCGACTAAATAAATAAATAAATATAAATATAGAACTACTTTTTCGACCGATCGTTTCTATGGCAGCTATACGATATAGTCATCCGATCCGGCCGACTCCGACAAATGTACTGCGCATTTGTACCAAAAGACTTCGTGCAAAGTTTGGTTAAGAAAGCTTCTAAACTGACGAAGGAGATAGCATAGAAACAGACGGACAGACGGACCGACGCGACGGACAGACGGACATGGCTAAATCAACTCAGCTCGTCATGCTGATCAAGAATATATATACTTTATGTGGTTGAAGATGCTTCCTTCTACACAGAAAAAAAAATGCCGGGAATTTTTCACGCCTAAAAAGTGTGATTTGATCCCGACAGTAGGAATAAATTTTAAAGCACGAGTTGGCACATTTCATTCGTACGTAAACACCAATTGAGAGAGTGTGATAGCGAACAACCTGAGAGCAATAGCCAATTCGCTCTCTTTGCCTCTCTCATCGTTATTAGATCTGCCTTTTGCCTGCAGCATCGAGCGATTTTTTGGCTTGACATCATTCTGGCTGTGACGCTTGGAAGAAGGAGTTTAGTAAAGTTTTAAGAAGTGAAGTGTTGAAGTGGAAAAAGTGAAAATAGGTAAAAAAAAAGTGAAATGGCGGACGAAAATCTAAAAAAAGTGGTGCGAGAACAACAACTTGCACCATGTTGTGCAAAATTTGGCAGGTGAGTTTTAAGTTAATTGTGCAAATGTTTGCATGTGGATTTGGATGTTTGCATGTACGTACAGTATGTGAAGAAAGTGGTTTGACACAGGAAAAAATTCAAATATTTTCACTCTTTTTTTGCAAAAACTTTGGCTTTCTATAAATGGTAAAAATTTGTGTTATTTTATTCTGATTCTGTATCGTTTATAAAACTTGTATGCATAAGAAAATAGTCGAAATCAATCTAGTTTTAATATTTTTCAAAATATGAAAGAAAAAAATACAGTTATATTTTTTAAAAAAGGGAAACTAGATTAAATGGACTTTTTTCTTTTGCATACTTGTTCTAAGAACGATGCAGAATCAGAATAAAATAAAAACAAAATTTTATTATTTGAAAAAAAATCCCATTTTTGCAAAAGAAGGGTGAAAAGTTTGAATATTTTCCTGTGTCAAAACTTTCTTGACATGTACACATGTATATATACTGTGTCTCACAGTTTATTTGAATAAATGTTTAAATGTTTGCAAACATTATTCACAGATGCGGGTATTAGGTTCGAGCACCTTAAACTTATGACGGCAGAAGATCTAAAGGAAGCGGTCCCTGCTTTAGGCCCTCGCATGGACTTGAGGCAGAAGCTTTTCCTGTAAAACAATCCTAAAGTGAGTATGTGTATCAAAGTGGTAGCCAGATTAAAAATGTTTTTGTGTGTTTGCCAATTTCATGCCATTTATCTAGACATTTATAGTTAGGTATGAGACGCATACAACTACATACATACATATATCGCCATTATCCGGCCAAATTAATATGCACACCAGCAGGTATCATGACCAATTGGTGCACCACTCTAATAGATTTGCCTATGATCTGGCGGATCAGATTAAGAAATCGTCATAACCGACCGTTCTGTGTATGGAAAGCGTCTCTCTGACGGACTCATAAATTTGGTATAAGTGTGCCCTTGGCACCATCCCCTACAAATCCTGCCACGCTGATGGTTCCCCAGCCAGATGACAGCTCATAACAGAGAAAGTCGGTCAAGCCCGACTATAACATACTCTGTACCTGGGTAGAAGCTGAATGCAATGCTAGTGCTGCGCTCATCTCTTAGTCTTTCTCTCTCTCTGAGATTGTGCGGTGTTAGTTGTGCAAGGGTGGGAGGGGTGGGGGAGATTGGTTTACTTATTTGCTCATAACATGAGAACCGCTCATCCGATCTTTATCATTTCTTTAGCAAATCGATACATTTTGCTAATTACTAACTGTCTCTTGAAGGTACGAATCATCTTAAAAACTGTAGGAGATATAACGTTTTTTACAAATTTCGGAGGCGGGAGGGAGCGTGGTAAAAATTGAAAATAAACTTGATCTGCCTGCAAGTATAAGAAGCATTTGTCCCATACATGTCAAAACTTTATCTCTTACCATCTCATAGATCTGTTTGTTCATACACTGAGGGAAAAATGGCATATTAAAAACTAATACAATCATATTTAATTTTACTATGCAATTTTTTTTATCAAAATCAACTAATTTTCACTTTGATGTAAATAAAAACGAAATTAACGACCAAATTTTCTTTACCCCTTATAAATGAATAATCTGCGGAGTTCGTACTTGAGAATTACAAGTGGTCTCATGTTTTTAGGCAGATGGTAAATTCAATTCAATACGAGTAGTGTTCTAGACGCTTTGCAACCAGCGCGTGGAGTAGCCGAACAGGTAGAGAGATACGGCATTCCAATTGTGTTCATACCAATGGCTCCGAGTTCGAATCCCACAGTAAGTAAACATTTTTCAGTTTAATCTCTTATGTAAATCATTGCGTTTCTGTGCCCAACTGGTTAGTAGTGGCTCCAATGAAATTACAATTTTTTCATATTTAAAAAAAAGTTAAAGTGTAACACACTTTATATTTACAATTTCCATATTTAACGCTCAATCATTGGTGAAAATATTAAATTGAAAGTGTAAATATTAAAATTTCAGCGCATTTTTCCCTCTGTGTACAGACGGACATGGCTATATCGACTCGGCTGTTGATGCTGATATATATATTCTTTATATACCTTATATGGTCGGAAATGATTCCTTCTCCCTGTTTTATACTTTTGCACAAACTTAATATACTCTATGATCCTTTGGTACAGAGTATTGCCGAAGAAATGATAAAGATCGGATGAGCGGTTCTCAAGTTATGAGCAAAAAAGTAAATCACCCTCCCCCCACCCCCCTGCCTTTCTATTACAACCCTGCAGTTCTGGAGGTGGCGATTGACCATGCTGGAACTACCTACCCCGCTACTTCCCACATGGGTACTTACTAGAGTGACCCTATGGTAAGCGAACTCCGAAACACCAACTGACTGGTTCCTATATGGGTACTTACTTGAGTGACCCGTTGGCAAGCGAACGGCGAACCACCCAGCTAACTTTTCGGCTAGTGCCTACATGGGTACTTACTTGATTGACCCTATGGTAAGCGAACGCCGGACCACCGAGTAAAATGCGCGAAAGCGACAGAAAGCGTAAACGAAACATTACGATACTAGGATCGCAATTTGTTTTTGTTATTCTGCGAATAGGGCATAAGTGACTAAAAAATCAAAACTTCGATTACGTTTTCTCTCGCTGTTGTTTCTAAATTTACAAAAGGAATTGTGATAGAAGTTCGGTTTTTTTTCGTTTTGCTTGCTGCTCTTTCGCAATGCTCGAACGCAGCTGTGTTTGTTGGCTTGCCGAATTTCTGACAGCATTGCAGTTGAGAGAAGAGCAGCAAAGCGAGTGCAATTAAAAAGTGAGAGTCAAATTAAAACAAAAGTGACATTAATTAATAAAATAACTAAAACTAAAAGGTACTGTAATCAACCAAATAAATATAATATGTATAGCGAGAGGCATTTAAGAAGGCTTAAGCAGCAGCAGAAAAAAGAAATATGCAGACAAATTAAATTGTGTTGCTGCAGAAGAAAATGCACTTAAAGTGGAAAGTACAAGAACAAGAGGTACCAGAAACCAAAGGACAATTGATTTCAATTCGATTGCTAACTGCTCTGGTCCAAAAGTTGGATTTTATTTGTAAGCCTGTGTTAAAAAATTTAACTAACTCCATTTTTTTTCAGCCGAGACGACTGTGGTCCAGGTCAAATTGGACACACTTGTCGAGGAGATTAGGTCCTTAAGAGGAAATTTCAAAGATCTTATTGAAGCTGGCTCGAAACAAACGGCAACAATAAAAGGGATGACAAAACAGCAAGGACAAGGGCAGAAGCCGGCAAGGAAGTTTCCTATTCAGACCGTGAGCGACCTGAATGCTATTAATATGGAAATAAACGAAACAAACCGAGAGCTTTATGTTAGAATGGATACTGATAAAATTGTATCTTTTATGATGCAATGAAAAGAAAAAATTTTGTCAGGTGGCATTTTTAAACACCTGTAAAATATTTTGGCCAATGAGGTTATTTTAGCCTACAATGTTGATGGCGTTCAAGGTAAAGCTTCATTAAAAGCCGAAGCCAATTTTTATGGAGCCATGATCGGTAGGTATTATCAAATTGATTAAAACTAGCGTTGTACCAAATTAGTTGCAGTCAATTTTATTTCAATTGAAATTAGTTATTAAATTAGCTTAGTTAGCAATTGAATTGTTTCAATTCACATACTTCGTTCATTTGAAACTGATAGATTTAAAAAAAAAAATTTTTTTTCCAGATGCAATAAATTCGGTTGATGGAAGTGGGTGAGCTGAGGACCAAATACGGAAAGCCTTGCAGCTGCAGAAGAAGTGACATTACAAAAACAAATAGCGTCCAAAAACAACAATTAATAATAAAAAATAAATCAAATGAAGTCAACATTTAATTTTAAACTAAAACTTTTTTATTTATTTTCTTCACGGTACCTACATAACTACCCCTATAATGGGCACCCATGTAACTACCCTTATTATGGGTACCTACATGAGCACCCCTATTATGGGCACCCATGTAACTACCCATATTATGGGTACCAATGTAAGTACCCTTTTTAGCCACCCTAATATGGGGACCCATTACACTAGCTCTACGGTAAACGATGTGGTGGCGATTGACCCTATTTGCGGACATTTCATACAAAATACGAAATGAAGAAACGCACTGCTTAGGGTTAGTAAAGTAAGTAGAGGTGGTTTCCTGGTAAGTACTTATATCACCAGCCACGAACTAGCTCCCCAGTACTGCAGGGAACTAACACCTCACAATCTTAGAGAGAGAGAGAGAGAGAGAGCGAAAGAGAGAGAAACTCAGAGAGAGAGACTTTGAGATAAGCGCAGCACTAGCATTGCATTCAGCTTCTACTCCAGGTACAGAGTATGTTATAGTCGACCGACTTTCTCACTTGTTTTTATATGAAGTTTGCCAGGAATTTTTAGGTTCCGCAGAGGTGGATAGCCGGCTTCAGTGCTCAATTTATCAGTGATGGGCAGATAAAATCACGCATCTTTGGCATGGTGGAATTAAAGGGTGCTGAATCGAGTACAAGCAAAAATCTGGCTATTGAAATTTTAAAGGCCTTAAAGAGTTATGACATCAATTTAAAACAGATAATGTCGGTGACTTCAGCTAACGACACGAATATGCTAAAAGCGACAAAACTATTATCCTTTGTATCGGAAGAAGAAGTGGAAGGAAATAAAGCTGATATCGCAAATGATAAATACCTGAAAAAAATCGAACTGGTGGAGGAAATGCCAGGTATACTATTGTGCAATATTCCAGTTTGTCGGTGAGCTGCTCACACTGCACAACTTTGCGCACTAGACGTAACGAAATCTCCAAGCATAAACAAATGTTTATTTACTTGTCACAATTTGACAAAACATTTTAGAAAAACGTCAAACGGATATCGAGAGATTTTTGAAATAAAAAATTGAAGATGCCTAAGCTGACTGCCCAACCAAATAGGGATCGCCCTACACAATGTTAGCAAACTTGAAAGCGGCAAAAGATGTTCTTACAAAAATCGAATCCGTTAATAATAAGACCCAAGACAAAAATTTTGAAATTGACGACTCATTTCGGGAATTTATTGATAGTTATTGCCTTGTCTTCAATCCTTTACAAAGGTAGGTAGGTAGGTATTTCCGGCTGGCCCCATGTAGGGGGGCCACACATAGACCTTACGGTCCTTAGTGAGGCCGGGTGCTTTATGGTACCATTTCCTTCAGAAATCCTGCAGGATTCTTGACGTTTTGGCAAATGCCAATAGTTGTTTGGGGGAGCTCTTGGCTGCCTCTTCCAGAGTGGTGAAGCTTGGGGAGTGCAAATGTTTTAATCTTGTCGTGGCGATTTCTGGGCAGCTGCAGATGAGGTGTTCTAGAGTTTCTGCTACTCCAGGTTCCTTGCATTTCCTGCAGGTGTCTGCTGTCGTGATGCCTAGCTTTATCGCGTGAGCGGCTGCTAGGCAGTGACCAGTTAATATGCCTATGAGCAGTCTGCAGTCTCTTCTTTGGAGCTGCAGCGTATAGTGCGTGAGTTTTTTGTCTCTCATATTGCACATAATTTTAGAGATTCTGCAGCCGGTCGTGTTCTTCCACTTTTCCTCTGTTTCTCTCTCCGCTATCTCTTCCATCTTGCTGTATAGCGTCTGTAGGGAGATAGGTATATTAAGTGTTGCTTCTCGGCTTAGTGCGACCCCGGCTTTTGCAAGAGCGTCCGCCATTTCGTTTCCATTAATGCCCTGGTGGCTGGGAATCCAGTAGATTTGCACCTTGATGGAGGTGCTGAGGGAATCTAATGCTTCTCTGCTTGCCAGAACATTTTTGGAGTTGATGGCGTGACTCTGCATTGCTTTGATTGCCGCTTGGCTGTCTACTTATATGTTGATTTGATCGTTTGGTGCGTGTACTTCTGCCAATTCGGCTGCTTTTCTTATAGCGAAGATTTCCGTCTGGAATATAGTGCAGTGGTTTGGCAGTTTGTAGGAGAGTTTCAATAGAGCCATGGTGCCAGCCTCGCAAAGACGTTGGGCAGTCCTGTGTGCAGTGAGGCGTGCTTGGATGTTCAGGGGGTTGACACCTAGAATGTGTTTCAGTGCTTTTGTTGGAATAGACCGCAGCGCCCCCGTTATGCAGACCAGTGCCTGCCGCTGGGCCTTTTCCATCAGCTTTAGATATGTGGACTTCTCTGTGGCTTGCCACCATACCAATATACCGTGTAGTAGTATCGGTCGTATAACTGATATGAAGAGCCAGTGTGTTAGTCTTGGTGATAGGCCCCAAGTGCTGCTTAGCATCTTCTGGGATGCATATAGCGCATTGGTTGCCTTTTTCACCCGTTCCTCCACATTGAGTCTCCAGGATAGTTTACTATCGATTACTACTCCAAGGTATTTACCGTTGTTTTTCGGCGTTAGCGGTGTTCCGTTTATCGTGGGTGGAGTCCATTGCGGTACCTTGTATCTCTTGGTGAAGAGAATGAGGTCCGTCTTTTCCGCATTGATACTAAGTCCGGCTTCTGTGGCCCACTTTAGTATCTCTCTGAGAGTAGAGTCCATGATTGAGCTGACAGTCGATGGACATTTCCCCATGTTAATATGCTTATGTCGTCGGCATATGCGGTTATCTTGGGTGCTTTCCTGCGAAATTTTTTAAGTAGTTCGTTGACCACAAGGTTCCATAGGAGAGGTGACGGGACTCCGCCCTGGGGCGTTCCGCCATGTGCCTCTCTTGTCATGGTTGTGGTACCCCACTCGGCTTGTACTCTTCTGCAGCTCAGCAGGTTATATATCCAGGAGTCCAATGCCGTGTGTATTGCTAGGGCTCTTAGGCTTCGCATTATTGCTTCTGTAGTGACGTTGTTAAATGCACCCGAAATGTCAAGGAATACTCCCAGGGCAAATTCCTGATGGTACAGTGCCTTCTCAATGGCTACTAGGGAGTGTAGGAGTGCTGGTTCCTCTCCAAGGTCAGGTTCATGCCTTCTCTTATGTGAAGGTCCAGTAGCTTCTCCATTGTTTTGAGCAGGAATGATGTGAGGCTAATGGGTCTGTAGTCTTTTGGTTGCACGCGACTGCATTTCCCTGCTTTGGGCAGGAATACAACGCGTGCTGTCCTCCAGGCCACAGGTACATAGCTCCACCTCAAGCATGCTATAAAAATGGATCGTAGCCATGGGACGATTGCGCATTTGATCGTTTTTAGCATGGCTGGGAATATTCCATCTAGCCCTGGAGATTTATAACTCGCGAACGAGTCGATCGCTCATCGGATCTTTTCTGGAGTAATGATGGGATGTTGACTTGTTGCGTGTGTAGGTCTTGAGGCGTATCTGCCTCAGTGTCTGGAGTGCAGCCTGGAAAGTGCGCATCAAGTAGAGCGCATGTCGCTTCCCTGCTGCTTTCTGTCCAGTGTCCGTCGTTCGTTTTTAGCTGACTCTGCATGGGTGGCTGCTTTGAAAGCAGTTTCCTGAGTCTAGCTGTTTCGGAGACCTTCTCTATGCTGGAGCAGAAGTTTCTCCATGAGTTTTGTTTTGCCTTCCGTACTTCTTTTTTGAAGACGCGAAGTCTAATCTTGTATTCCTCCCAGATTATTTGCTCATCCGCTTGTTTGGCGAGTTTGAAGCATTCTTGCACGTCCTTCCTCTGCTCTTTCAGCGCTGGGGTCCACCAGGTGGTCTGGTTCTCCTTTTGCTAACTGTGAGTTTGCATGAGGTTTTGTATGCTTTGGTTAGGTTGGCTGTGAGCGTCTCCACGGACCTCTCAATGTCGCCTACCGAGCAGATACTCATTGGCTTTGGTAGTTTTGATTCTACCGTTCTGAGGTAATTCACCCAGTCTGTGTTCCGGGGGTTCCTATAGGCGTTTCTGGTTTGGTTGTGGTTAAACTTGATCTTAAATTGGATGTACTTGTGGTCTGAGAAGGAGTTTCTATCAAGGACTCTCCATTCTGATGCCTTTGTACTATTCCCTAAGGTCAGAGTTAGGTCAAGGACATTGGCCGATGTTGGTCCCACACTGTGGCGACTCTCTCTCGTGTGCCACGTAGCAGGATGCCACTAGTATTGGCTCATCATCGTGACCTTCCAGGGCCACAACTGTGAGGTCATCCGTGCTGTAACTAGACATAAGGTAAGCATAGATGCCTTTTCTTACCAGAATGGCTGTCCTTGCCTTACTTACTGCGGTGGGATAAAAAACGTTGTAGTTTTGTGACCTTAGCCCTGAGACCTTGTTCCCTGCCGCAATCGAAGGTTCCTGAACTAAGGCCACTTCGGCGGGCCCTGCCTCAAGGGTTATTAGGAGCTCCGCCGACGCGAGCTTGCTTTTATGCAAGTTGACCTGGAGGACCTTCAACTGCATGGTCGTTGTCGGCGTCCCCCGGCCCAGATGGGTCAACTACCATGGTTGCGTCCACATCCTCATCGTCCTCCAGACTGGGTGGGTCAGCTACTGTGGCTGATTCCTCATCCCTTTCGGCCTCTACCTCCGTGATATCGAGGCTGCTGGCTTTATCGACCATCTCGTCGATGCCCAGGTCTTACTCGACCTCTCCAGCCTCTAGCGTGTGCTCGTTTTTGTCTTTGGGATGGCGCTTTTTGAGTCGTATGTGCACGCTTCCTACTCCCCACGCCATCTTCCCGAATCTAGGGTAGAGCAAATCATCGGCCTCCTTGTTGATCTGGAGGACCATGTGCTGCCCGTTCTTGTCGGGCTTAGCAACATGCAGTACCTTCCAGTCAGCTGTTGGCACGTCTGGGTTTTGCCACCTTAACAGTTTCAGCGCCTGCTCCTTTGGTACAACCCTTGGGAAGAGTACTTTCGCTTTCGGTACTGACGGAATGCATGTTCTGTTAACACTTCCAGCTGGGCACCCTCCCATGGGCTTCCCATGGCTGCAACGACGCTAGTGACCCACTTGAGGGTGAGGTCGTCCTTACATTTAAGAATTTTGACTCCAAACAGCCAGCCCGCTCCGTCGAACGTGACAGGTTGCGCTGCTGGGTCGTCCATCCTTTTAAAAATCTCCTCGAACAGCTTCCCCTCCACTAGCTTCCACTGTTCCAGGGTCATTTTGCCGAAAGGGTCGCTTTTGTCGACGAGGGCTACGGTCAGATGCCGTTTCGCCACGTCACTGGCTGACACCTTTCCCGGCGTTTCCCCCTTGGAGTAGAGCTTGTTGGAGCCTTGCTCTGCGGTCTTGGGCGTGGCCGTTTGCTGGCTGGGGCCTCCACCTTCGCTTGCTCAGTTGAGCGCTGCCGCTTAACAGCCAAGTTCTCCTCCACCTTGTTGGCGTATAATGCGGAGGTGGCTTGCATCGCCTGCCTCTCCGCAAAGTGTTTGCGGCCTTCTACGATCTTTTGCTGGGCCCACGCCAGCTTGCTGCTCTCCTCTGAGGTGAGTTTACCGCTGCCATCGAGTCGCGCTCTGATCTTCAGTGCCGCCTTATATTGGGCCTTCGCTCGCATGCCTTCCTTCGTCCTTTTGGGCCTTACCTTACGAGAGGTGCTAGAACCCGTCTGGACTGGGGAAAGCAGCAGCTTTTCCTCGGCCTCCGTATTTATAGAGCCGCCGTGCGACTCGCAGTCCGAGTCTGTATCGACTGCGTTACCACGCCAGACTTTGGCTTTTGTCGTTGTGGCAGTATCTATAGAACTGTCTTGGCCTGCTCCAACCGCGACAGAGGTGTGACCGCTGGCGACACGAAGGAAGGATTTCTCCCCACCGTGCCCGCCGGTGGTAGCAGTCACGCCTTCCACCGACGTTTGGACTGATATCCCAGCCCGAGTTTGGTCTTTTAGGTAGTTCATAGGAAAGGACCATGATGGTTGCACTTTGTTCTTGGGTACCACCCCATAGCATTTTATGCCTACTGCCAGGCACCTCGTAACCATGGCTCTGGCTCAACTCTGCCCAACTAAAGCCGGACAGAGCTGACCATCACCTTAGCTAGACACTGCATTTCCTGGGTGTAAGACGCGCTAGTGACACTGGGTATAGCTCGCTTTAAGCCAAGGTACATACAGTGTCCATTGCCCAGCCGACACCCTCGGGGAGGGTTCAGTTAGAGGATTTCCGTCAGCCATCCGTTACAAAAAGCCATTCAAATATTCCAAGCAGAACAATTGCACTATGGCAACTTTTTAGCACAATGGCTCAAATGCAATATATTCACCGAAAACATCATAAAAGATGCGAACCAATCATTGACTCATACAATTGGTGACTTGATCTTGCAATCCATTGGAAATAGAACAGCTACGTTAATGAGCAATCAGATTGCATGTTTGTACTTGGACCCTCGGTTCCATCACACTTTAACGGCAAAGCAAAAAAATTGATTCAATTCAATATTTAAAAATATTATGACATAAAATTAATGAAACACTGATTTCAACTTTACTCTATCATCAACAATTTTTTGACGATCTAGATAAATTTCTAGACAACTATTTATCGCACGGAATTCAAGCAAATGCTGGTAATGCAATCGATGAATACACGAAAATTAAAAATCTTCAGCTTCCTTTCCTAAGAAGTGATACAAACGTTTTGGCATTTTGGAAGGAGAAGCAGCTAACTGATTAGGAGCTGTATGCATTAAGTATTGTTTGCTTTGCAATACCACCCACTCAGGTATGTTATTTCTTTTTATTTCACGCATAGCTTTATGCTCGTTAAATTAAAAACCAACGCCAGCAAGAAACTCACTAAATGTTAAACTTTAAGACAGGTGACGAATGTAGGTGCATTTTCCACGCTAAGACTGGTACTAACGGACAATCGGAATCGGTTAAGCGAAGAATTACTGGAGAATATGCTCCTAGTAAAACTGAATCTGAGCTTCCTCGACGCTGCTATAGACAACTTGCCACTCTTCCAAGACCAAGATGATGATGATTTATGTTAAACTATTTTGGTGCATTTTCGCATTAACCCCAGTATTAACCGTCGTACGACGAACTTACACAACAATTTAAATTAAAATACAGAACTCACCTATGGGTCATTCTTTTTGAAATCGAACGGTCTTAAAATACAACATTTTTTGTTTCAATGAACAAAAAAACCGAAATTAAATCTCGACATTCCCACCAAAACGTGATTTGCGGTCTTGCAAAAAAAATTTTTTTAAGTTTATAAACAATTTAAAAAATTGTCAAAAACGAAAAAATGGAAAAAAGGGTTTTTAAAAACGTGATATCTCAGGATTGGTTTATCGGTCAGGTCTCAAGTTGATATTGACGGAAAGCATTTTTCTGTACCTACTCAAATTATAATTTTATAGATTTTTAAAAAATTTAATATTGTTGAGTAATTGTTGCTAAGAATTGTTTTTAATTTTTTTCAGTGTTAACCACCGTGATATACAGGCCTGTTCCGAATTCCGAAAACGAGTGGAAAGGCCGCAAATCGAGTTGATTGCTGTTCCGAATTCCGCAAATCGACCAGAATTGTCGTTTTCAAAAGTTGTGCTGCAGACTCAGCGGAATGAAAAGTAATTGATATTAAAAGCATTAAAATTAATCTCCAAAATTATTATCTAATCAATTTAATAATATTGAAGATTTTTAAAATCGTTTAGCATCAAATGCAAATGTTTAGCAAATGTTTACATTTTAAGTGTATTTTAAAATCAATTTTTTATAAACATCTATAAAATATTGCGTGAAAAGCAAAACCGACCGGTCGTTTTCAAGCCGAGCTGTTCTTAATTCCGCTTCACTTTTTTAGTCGATTTCAATCGTCAATCGATAGCTGCTAGGGTTGCTTCATATAAATTTATGCATTTGCACAGCACTGTTTCTATTTAGTTCAGCTATATTTAACCATATTTAATATCACAAATTTAAGTGTAATAATTAAATACTGTTTTAAAAAAATTAAATTGACATAATATGTAAATAAGAGGTTTGTAAACTAAAATTATATAGATGGTGACAACTCTGGTTGCTGTCGATATACACAAACACGTGCTCAGCAAGCCAGCTGTTTATGAAAGCGACTTCGAAACCGAGTTCGAAAAGTCAAAACGTTGCCAAATCGTTCGGAATTGGGAACAGCAATTCGTAAAACGTTCGTTTTCGTTTCGTTTTTACTTTTTGAAAACGTTCGGAATTCGGAACAGGCCTAAAGATCCACAATTTATTGCCCCAAACACAACTTAAATTATGGTGTTTTCAAAAAAGATGGAGACTTTTATAGTTTAAAAGATCGGATGTCATATAACTGGCATTTTTCTTAAAACACCGTTTTTTAAGTTGTATTGAGTACAATAAATTGTATATCCTTAGAAGCTGTAACATGGTGGTTAACACTGAGAAAAAATTATATACAATTTTAGCAACAATTATTAAGTATAATATTAAATTTTTTAAAAATCTTTAAAATTATAATTTGAGTAGATACAGCAAAATGCTTTCCATCAACATCAACTTGAGACCTGTCAGATAAACCAATCCTGAAATATCACGTTTTAAAAAACCCTTATTTTTTCGTTTTTGACGATTTTTATACCCTTGCAAAGGGTATTCAAATTTTGCCCAGAAGTTTGCAAGGGTATAAAAACTTCGGGAAAGACGAAGTTAGCTTGACCTTCTCGTTTAAATTGTTTATAAATTAAACAAAAAAATTTTTTTGCAAAACCGCAAATCGCATTTCGGTGGGAGTGTCGAGATCTAATTAAGGTTTTTTTGTTAATTGAAGCCAGCTTAATATTGATGGTTTAAAAAAAAATGTTGAATTTTGAGACCGTTCGATTTGAAAATGAATGACCCCTGTATGCATTTGTTATTATTTTTGTTCATTACAGTTAGTGTCTTATCTGCCAGCGACTGCAGTTCCAGGAACCAAAGCGAATCCGCAGCTGCTGCTTTCGCTTTTGAATTTGCAGAAAGTTTCAGTTTCAGTCAGAGCATAACTGCCGAAGCTGCCATCAGTCGTAGCGCTTCGCAGTTCACCAAAATCGGTTTCTTCACTTTGATTTGACTGGTGCTGCCGATTTTCTCAGAAGCAAAAGCAAAAATTCGCTTTCTACTTCTAAGAATCGCTACTGACTGCTGCTTCTGGCGTTGTCAGAAGCACACGGAAAATCAGCAGCAGAGCAGAGAATAATATAATAAGTTTTTAAACATTGTGGCAAACAATTGTGATAATTGTTCACAGGATATAGCAAATGGAATAATTTCTTTTGAATTCTTGCTTAAAATGAATGAACATGTTAAATGGCAACACTGGAGGAAAGTTGATGATTGAATTACTTTGTCAGATACGGTTGCTCCACTATCAGAGTTAACTCATGAACTGGAAGTGCAGCTGCCACTTTTCAAAAAGGCATTTCTTTGTCAAGTGAGTCAAACAAATTGAGTCCAAACGAGAAGGCCAAGCTAACTTCGTCTTTGCCGAAGTTTTTATACCCTTGCAAATGTTTTAATACATCATAGTTTACGAACGTTAGCATTAAAACAAACAATTTTTCTAAATAAAATCCACTTTTCGACATCGGTCGAAAATATCGGTTTCTATGGCAGCTATAAGATATAGTCATCCGATTTTGACCAAAACTTCCAAATCTGTGTAAAAGCGTATACAACTAATAATTGCTGAAGCGGGAGGCGTTTACATTAAAAATAAAAAGTTTTTCTCACAAAGACCCACTTTTCACCGATAGTTCCTATGGCAGCTATAAGATATAGTCATCCGATTTTGACCAAAACTTCCAAATCTGTGTAAAAGCGTATACAACTAATAATTGCTGAAGCGGGAGGCGTTTACATTAAAAATAAAAAGTTTTTCTCACAAAGACCCACTTTTCTACCGATAGTTCCTATGGCAGCTATAAGATATAGTCATCCGATTTTGACCAAAACTTCCAAATCTGTGTAAAAGCGTATAAAACTAATAATTGCTGAAGCGGGAGGCGTTTACATTAAAAACAAAAAAGTTTTTCTCACAAAGACCCACTTTTCGACCGATAGTTCCTATGGCAGCTATAAGATATAGTCATCCGATTTTGACCAAAACTTCCAAATCTGTGTAAAAGCGTATACAACTAATAATTGCTGAAGCGGGAGGCGTTTACATTAGAAACAAAAAAGTTTTTCTCACAAAGACCCACTTTTCGACCGATAGTTCCTATGGCAGCTATAAGATATAGTCATCCGATTTTGACCAAATCTTTCGAATCTGTGTAAAAGCGTATAAAACTAATAATTGCTGAAGCGGGAGGCGTTTACATTAGAAACAAAAAGTTTTTCTCACAAAGACCCACTTTTCGACCGATAGTTCCTATGGCAGCTATAAGATATAGTCATCCGATTTTTACCAAAACTTCCAAATCTGTGTAAAAGCGTGTAAAACTAATAATTGCTGAAGCGGGAGGCGTTTACATTAAAAATAAAAAGTTTTTCTCACAAAGACCCACTTTTCGACCGATAGTTCCTATGGCAGCTATAAGATATAGTCATCCGATTTTGACCAAAACTTCCAAATCTGTGTAAAAGCGTATACAACTAATAATTGCTGAAGCGGGAGGCGTTTACATTAGAAACAAAAAGTTTTTCTCACAAAGACCCACTTTTCGACCGATAGTTCCTATGGCAGCTATAAGATATAGTCATCCGATTTTTACCAAAACTTCCAAATCTGTGTAAAAGCGTGTAAAACTAATAATTGCTGAAGCGGGAGGCGTTTACATTAAAAATAAAAAGTTTTTCTCACAAAGACCCACTTTTCGACCGATAGTTCCTATGGCAGCTATAAGATATAGTCATCCGATTTTTACCAAAACTTCCAAATCTGTGTAAAAGCGTGTAAAACTAATAATTGCTGAAGCGGGAGGCGTTTACATTAAAAATAAAAAGTTTTTCTCACAAAGACCCACTTTTCGACCGATAGTTCCTATGGCAGCTATAAGATATAGTCATCCGATTTTGACCAAAACTTCCAAATCTGTGTAAAAGCGTATACAACTAATAATTGCTGAAGCGGGAGGCGTTTACATTAAAAACAAAAAAGTTTTTCTCACAAAGACCCACTTTTCGACCGATAGTTCCTATGGCAGCTATAAGATATAGTCATCCGATTTTGACCAAATCTTCCGAATCTGTGTAAAAGCGTATAAAACTAATAATTGCTGAAGCGGGAGGCGTTTACATTAGAAACAAAAAGTTTTTCTCACAAAGACCCACTTTTCGACCGATAGTTCCTATGGCAGCTATAAGATATAGTCCTCCGATTTTTACCAAAACTTCCAAATCTGTGTAAAAGCGTGTAAAACTAATAATTGCTGAAGCGGGAGGCGTTTACATTAAAAATAAAAAAGTTTTTCTCACAAAGACCCACTTTTCGACCGATAGTTCCTATGGCAGCTATAAGATATAGTCATCCGATTTTGACCAAAACTTCCAAATCTGTGTAAAAGCGTATAAAACTAATAATTGCTGAAGCGGGAGGCGTTTACATTAAAAACAAAAAAGTTTTTCTCACAAAGACCCACTTTTCGACCGATAGTTCCTATGGCAGCTATAAGATATAGTCATCCGATTTTGACCAAAACTTCCAAATCTGTGTAAAAGCGTATAAAACTAATAATTGCTGAAGCGGGAGGCGTTTACATTAAAAACAAAAAAGTTTTTCTCACAAAGACCCACTTTTCGACCGATAGTTCCTATGGCAGCTATAAGATATAGTCATCCGATTTTTACCAAAACTTCCAAATCTGTGTAAAAGCGTGTAAAACTAATAATTGCTGAAGCGGGAGGCGTTTACATTAAAAATAAAAAGTTTTTCTCACAAAGACCCACTTTTCGACCGATAGTTCCTATGGCAGCTATAAGATATAGTCATCCGATTTTGACCAAAACTTCCAAATCTGTGTAAAAGCGTATAAAACTAATAATTGCTGAAGCGGGAGGCGTTTACATTAAAAACAAAAAAGTTTTTCTCACAAAGACCCACTTTTCGACCGATAGTTCCTATGGCAGCTATAAGATATAGTCATCCGATTTTGACCAAATCTTCCGAATCTGTGTAAAAGCGTATAAAACTAATAATTGCTGAAGCGGGAGGCGTTTACATTAGAAACAAAAAGTTTTTCTCACAAAGACCCACTTTTCGACCGATAGTTCCTATGGCAGCTATAAGATATAGTCCTCCGATTTTGACCAAAACTTCCAAATCTGTGTAAAAGCGTGTAAAACTAATAATTGCTGAAGCGGGAGGCGTTTACATTAAAAATAAAAAGTTTTTCTCACGGAGTCCCACTTTTCGACCGATATGCTATGGCAGCTATAAGATATAGTCATCCGATTTTGACCAAAACCTCCAAATCTGAGTAAGAGCATATAAAACTAATAATTGCTGAAGCGGGAGGCGTTTACATTAAAAAAAAAAAGTTTTTCTCACAAAGACCCACTTTTCGACCGATAGTTCCTATGGCAGCTATAAGATATAGTCATCCGATTTTTACCAAAACTTCCAAATCTGTGTAAAAGCGTGTAAAACTAATAATTGCTGAAGCGGGAGGCGTTTACATTAAAAATAAAAGGTTTTTCTCACAAAGACCCACTTTTCGACCGATAGTTCCTATGGCAGCTATAAGATATAGTCATCCGATTTTGACCAAAACTTCCAAATCTGTGTAAAAGCGTATAAAACTAATAATTGCTGAAGCGGGAGGCGTTTACATTAAAAAAAAAAGTTTTTCTCACAAAGACCCACTTTTCGACCGATAGTTCCTATGGCAGCTATAAGATATAGTCATCCGTTTTTTACCAAAACTTCCAAATCTGTGTATAAGCGCGTAAAACTAATAATTGCTGAAGCGGGAGGCGTTTAAATTAAAAATAAAAAGTTTTTCTCACAAAGACCCACTTTTCGACCGATAGTTCCAATGGCAGCTATAAGATATAGTCATCCGATTTTGACCAAAACTTCCAAATCTGGTAAAAGCGTATACAACTAATAATTGCTGAAGCGGGAGGCGTTTACATTAGAAACAAAAAGTTTTTCTCACAAAGACCCACTTTTCGACCGATAGTTCCTATGGCAGCTATAAGATATAGTCATCCGATTTTTACCAAATCTTCCAAATCTGTGTAAAAGCGTGTAAAACTAATAATTGCTGAAGCGGGAGGCGTTTACATTAAAAATAAAAAATTTTTCTCACAAAGACCCACTTTTCGACCGATAGTTCCTATGGCAGCTATAAGATATAGTCATCCGATTTTGACCAAAACCTTCAAATCTGTGTAAAAGCGTATACAACTAATAATTGCTGAAGCGGGAGGCGTTTACATTAGAAACAAAAAGTTTTTCTCACAAAGACCCACTTTTCGACCGATAGTTCCTATGGCAGCTATAAGATTTAGTCATCCGATTTTGACCAAAACTTCCAAATCTGTGTAAAAGCGCGTAAAACTAATAATTGCTGAAGCGGGGGGCGTTTACATTAGAAACAAAAAGTTTTTCTCACAAAAACCCACTTTTCGACCGATAGTTCCTATGGCAGCTATAAGATATAGTCATCCGATTTTTACCAAAACTTCCAAATCTGTGTAAAAGCGCGTAAAACTAATAATTGCTGAAGCGGTAGGCGTTTACATTAGAAACAAAAAGTTTTTTTCACAAAGACCCACTTTTCGACCGATAGTTCCTATGGCAGCTTTAAGATATAGTCATCCGATTTTGACCAAATCTTCCGAATCTGTGTAAAAGCGCGTAAAACTAATAATTGCTGAAGCGGGAGGCGTTTACATTAAAAATAAAAAGTTTTTCGCGCAAAGACCCACTTTTCGACCGATAGTTCCTATGGCAGCTATAAGATATAGTCATCCGATTTTGACCAAATCTTCCGAATCTGTGTAAAAGCATATAAAACTAATATTTGCTGCAGCGGGAGGCGTTTACATTAAAAACAAAAAGTTTTTCTCACAAAGACCCACTTTTGGGGCTTTAACCCCCAAAAACACCGCTGGCACCACGATCTGCGCCGGCTCTCGTTTGTAACCGCAAAACTACTGTCTTGAAGTGCTACGTTCTCCTGGCAGGTGGCTTAACTTCCACACTCTCTTGCAGGCACCACGAATTCGTCAGGCCCACTGGCTAGATCGCTCAGTTCCGCCGACACTCGTTTTTATATCGCACAGCTCGATGGTCTCAAATATGGCTTGCACTAGCACTTACTCTGCCTTCTTCCTGCGATTATCCTTATACTCCCTCGACGTTCCTCGGCTCTACTCACTTGCGTTGGTATTCGCACTCGCTTAAAATCGTGCACTGGGACTTCACACTCGCTTTTAATTGACCGCACTTGAACTTGTACTTGACTGTCCCGCATCTCGAGCAGAAGCCCTTTTATAGCCACTGCACTATGGTCCAGATGTCGTTTTTTTTGGCATAAAGTCGATTTTTAGATGTTTATATATCGTTGTTTTCTTATTTTAATCTTAAAGTAAATTCATCATACATTAAAAAAATTTTAATTAAAATCTTTAAAAGCGCCACCAAAGCTTTTTGAGAGCTTTTAAAAGTGAGCTAGCGATTAGCGGATTTCCGAATAGAAACTTGCGCCAAAAATTTAGTTGCTTTGTGTTGTGCCACACGCGTTAAATTGGTCCAGAAAATTCAAATAAATTATGGAAAGTAATCTTCAAGGTATGTAGTATTTAATGTATATTGTTATTTTATGTGTAGTTCTAGGGATTTAGTGTTGTGTAATGTCCAATTTATGAGTATTTTTTTAGAAAACTAACATGCGTTGTTCTCCGTGTTTCGTGGAATATAACTAATAAGCTGTTCCATGCTGAAAGCAACTAACTGGTCCAGATGGTACTTGTGAGTGTTGTCTTTAGCCTCAAACCAAAAACTCATCCCCGTTCGTCCCCCTTTTCTCTCATTTTGGTAATATATAGGCACGTTTGAGTTTAGTCACAGCGAACTTATCCAAATATGGCGCAGCAACGATCGAAAAATTTAATGTGTATCGGATTGGATATACACCAAAATTAATAAAAACACTGTGGAATCCAAGATAATAAAGGAAATAGACAAAAAAAATTAGTTATTTTAATAGTTACAATCATAAATATCTTCCCAAATGTAGCTACATACTTGAATAGTTCATATCTAAGCATACCGTTTGGTTGGTGTCTAAAATATCAATTATTATCGATGAAACCTGCAAGACACCACAGCAAATGGGACGTCGCTTTTTTATAGAGCTATGGACTCTAGCGATCCACTGATCTCTTGTTTATCTTATCTCTCTCTAAATAAAAGTAAGGCACAAAATAAAAAGATAGCTCTTCCGTTCCCTCTTTTACATTAAGTTGTTGTATAGACCCTCTTTGAAGATGAAGATAGTACTGACGATACCGATTCGGATGTATCCGATATTGAGAATAAATACTGTTTCCATTTAGATTCTGAACTTAATGATAAAAAATATATACATAATTAAAATTGTGTCAAAAGACTTGCTTCTGTAAATATTGCATTAATTACATCCTCATAATCAGCTAAATTCATGTTAGTCGGCCTGATATAAAATAACAGTCTAAATTGAACAAAATTTGGTAGGGCACCTTGGGAGCCTAAAATAGACTGAATTTCAGTTCAATAGTTTAAAAAACAACAAAGTTAGTGAAAATCGGCTAGATCGTTTATATGGCAGCTATATAAAAAAATGGTCTAAGTTGAACGAATCTTTGTAAGTCGCCTTGGGGGCCCGAAATATGAGTATAAACCAAATATCGTGCAGAAATCTTTATAATTAGACTTTATGTCAAAATAAAAATCGACTTTGGGACCATTGTGCACTGTGCCGCCTCGACTGCGTCTTTGTTTGCCATTGGCAGCCAAGTCCCGTTCTTGCCATGCGCCGAAAGATCAGTGGAAATTCCCAGAATTTTCTAATTCTCGTCTTAAATATAAATATACATCTAACTATAAATCTATAAATGGGACATTCCATATCAACTCGGCCACCCCACTTTTTTTATTTCCAAAAAATTATAATGGCTATTATTTTGAAGTACTATACTTAGATGAAAATACCCAAAAAAAAATTTTTTTCCTACCCTCAATAGTTATTAAGATAAACCGGGTACAAACGAAATTTAAAAAAAAATCATAACTTTTGAACGGTGTATCGGATTTAGTCGAACCAAAGACGGTTTTTTGTTATTTCCTCGTGAACTTTTCGATAAAAAGGTGAGACTTCAACCAAAGCCATCGGAAGTATTTTTTTCTTTTAAAAAAATCAGTATTTTGTACTTTTCTGCGCAAGGGCCGATCTGTATTTGATCCAAATATTTTTTCTGAGAAAGAGCATATTTATACCCCTTGGAGAGGGTATATTAAAATTGTCCGGATGTTTGTAACGCATAGAAGGAAGCATCTCCGACCACATAAAGTATATATATTCTTGATCAGCATGACGAGCTGAGTTGATATAGCCATGTCCGTCTGTCCGTCCGTCTGTCCGTCTGTTTCTATGCTATCTCCTCCGTCAGTTTTAAAGCTATCTTAATCAAACTTTGCACGTAGTCTTTTGGTACAAATACGCTGCACATTTGTCGGAACCGGTCGGATCAGATGACTATAGCATATAGCTCCCATAGGAACGATCGGTTGAAAAACTAGTTTTAGTGAGAAAAACTTTTTTGTTTTCAATGCTATCGCTTCCAACGCTCGTATATATAAGTTTTTAATGATTTCACATAATTTCACCAAGCCTTGTCAAAATCGGACAACTATATAGTATAGCTGCCATACAAAAGTTAGGTCTGAAAAAAAGTCTTAGTGAGAAAAACTTTTTTGTTTTCAATGTTATCGCTCCCAACGCTCGTATTTATAAGTTTTTAATAATTTTACATAATTTCATTAAGCCTTGTCGAAATCGGACCACTATATAGTATAGCTGCCATACAAACTGTCCGGCATATATCAAGCTCCAAGGGCATATAAACTTCGGTCGAGCCGAAGTTAGCTGGCCTCTATTTTTTTATTTACATTTCACAATTTATTTCAAGATGGAAGACAGCCTGAGAGCGCTGAAACAATTGTTTTTCTAGATTTTTTTTATACACAAAAATACATCAATCCCTTCAAAATGATTTTTCGACCATCGATACAAAGCATCTGGAGTAAGAATGGGTTCACCATGGGTGATTTGGAGGCTTCTACGTCTGGCTTCTCTTTTAAAAATGGTGCCCACTCCATCACAAGCTCCTTTACCGTGGGCAGTAGCAAAATAATGTGCCTCAGCTTTCAACCGAAATCACGATCATGATTTAAAAGATTCGCCATTAGGAAACGATTTTTATAATGTTATGCCGCCCCGTCTGTGACATAGATGATTTTTTCAACGCCATTGCATATCTTTTTCACGTGTTCCACTATAGTCAGCAAAAAGCAGCCGAATCATGAACAAGACTATCGGACAGAACTACCAAACTCTTATGCAGGATCTCATTTTGCTCACGATAATAATAGACCACTGGATGGATTGTGCACTGATCGTTATTGTAGTGGAACGATTGAGCAGCATCTTGACCCACAAACGCGTAATTTTCAAAGAAATCACAGTGAACCAGCAACTCGCCCACCATCTTTTCTCCGTTAATTTTAATAGATACTGTGTCTCTAAACCCTGGCATTATTCGACTCACCTGCTTTGAACGACCTGCTTTGACAGTTGGCGAAGCAAACACTCCCTTCAGTTCTCTTAAGCGTTTTGCTTTTAAAGCCATGTATATCGTCGTTTTGAATTCGGAAGCTATCCTTCGTGCACTCCAAGACCGAGGGGCTAGTGTCAAAATCTGCAGGCGTTCGGAGTATGACTGCAAATCGTGGAATTTAGCCTTTAAGCCATCCAACAAATTTAACAGAAATTTTATTAATTTTTTATTTTAAGGTCATAATATTTGAAAAAAAAAACAGTCAAACCAAAAAAAAAATATGCAAAAAAATTATTTCCGCGCTCTCAGGCTGTCTTCCATCTTGAAATAAATTCTGAAATGTACATAAAAATATGCTTTGGTTCGTCTAAATTCGATACACCGTTCAAAAGTTATGATTTTTTAAATTTAGTTTGTAACCGGTTTATCTTAATAACTATTGAGGGTAGGGGGAAAATTTTTTGAGGTATTTTCATCTATGTATAGTACTTCAAAATAATAGCAATTAAAAATTTTTTGGAAATAAAAAAAGTGGGGTGGCCGAGTTGATATGGTTAGAACCGCATTCATTGCATTACTTGGCCTTGTTTTTAAATTCACAACACTTAAACTTTTTATTAGCAGAAAAACATTTTTTTCAAACGATAATGAAGAGGTAAAAATTCTACCAAAGGATTAAGCAATTAACAGAATTAGCTGATAATAAATAACTGGCCCTCTTATCAACAGCTCAACAACTTTCTTGCGACGTGTTTCATAAATATCTTCTTCTTCTATAACTCTGTTCTCTTCTTCTTTTCCTTCTTCATCCTTTTCTTTTCTTATCTGTAGCCGTACTCTATTTTTGTGGGATCTAGAATTTAAATGCCAAGAATATTTTCCTTTTGTTTTGAATGTTTCAAAACAAATTTTGCAACTAATTCGGTTAAGCTTCGTCCTGTTCTGGTATACCACCCTGTTTCTGTGTTATTTTGTTTGTAAATGTTTTGTAAAATCGGAGCCTCTTAATGTCTGGTAACTGCAGATTTCGCAAGAAAAGTATCATTTGTTTGTTTTCAACGGCGTTTGCTGAAATGAGAAACATAGGAAAATAAATAAATACAAAAAATTATACAGTTTATGCAAAACTTACCACGGGTGAATCTTCAGATTCGGATTCGGAAGTAAGCTCTTCCTCTTTCTCGTTGGCCATTTCCAGTGTGTAGTTTTCTACAGTGCTCTCGGCTCTGGCTATTGCTCCCCGGAGGAATTTCTATGTGCAAGTGGACGAGCAGGAAGAGAAGTAGTAAGACCAGGAAAAGAAGCAAGAGGAGAATAAGGAGGACGAGAAGGAAAAGTAGCAAGAGGATGATCAGACCAGGCCACATGCAGATTGGTTGGAGGCGGGGGCTCCTGCGGCGCAAAAGTAGGATTAGGAGTAGGAGCACCAGAGGGAACATCAACAGCTTCTTAATAAATATTAGTTATTATTTAGATAAACTAATCGCAAACTTTAAATTTTATTTCTTACCATGGCCACTATTAATCCCTTCATATTTATATAATCTAATATGCCTGTTAAGGTTATATTTAATTTTGTACGACTTGCCGCACTTGCACTTGTACGCACGGTCGTCTGTGTGCGAAATCAAGTGTCTTTTGTATTGGCTTTGCTTTTACATATTAAGCCGCACTGATCGCATTTAAAAATCGCCATTTTTATTTGCAGCACACAAGTGAACAACAGCAGAACAGAACAAGCAAGTGAATTTTAGTGTGACCCAATTTTAAAATAAGGGCTTGAAAAAGCTTGCTAAAGATCTAGAGATCGCAAGCTATTTGAATTGTTATGATCAAATTCTCCAAATAATAAAAATTTCATAATACAAAATAATAAATAATATAATATAATATAATATATATATATAATAACAAATAAATTGAATTATATGGGAATTTATGTTTTTAATTTTATTTTTTTCTGTTTGAAGTACAATTAAAAATAAACTTATAGCAAAACACATAGATTTCATTTTGTTTGTTATAAATAAGAAAAAAATATTAGTATAAGTATATTTATATTCTCTTACACACAATTACATTTTTACAATTTCTCATAGATGAGCTACATTTACATTGATTGCGACATTATAAATATAAAGCACGAAAAGCACGCACCCATCAACAATTTGCTGGTTATGGTCACACTAATGTGCCAATGGCGATGGCGGGTTTCTTCACTTGTGTTTCACACTGTGCCAGATAAATACTCTCCGAAAATTTTAAGGTTTCAAGGTAAAAAATATTTTCGACATGAACAACTTTTTGGCTTACGTTCAATCGCAAATCCCGGTGTCACCTCTCTCAGTGATCCTTTTCAAAATGAGGCAATGGGGTATGACAAACCAGCAAATTCTGGAAAACAGCAAATTCACAAACAAGAGTTGTTATACTCTTGAAACTCGGTTTGTAAGGTGAAAATAAGAATTCAGTTTTGTTTTTGTTTTCCGATGTTGGAAATACCGCCGGGATGCCCACTGGGAAGTGGTTGGAAGTGGGATGTGAAAGGAGGTGGGTGGGAAGTGGGCGGGAGGTGGGTGATATGCGGGTGAGATGTGGGCGAGAAGTGGGTGGGATTTAGGTAGGAAGTGGGTGGGATGTGGGCGGGAAGTGGGCAGGAAATGGACGGGAAGAGGCCGGGAAGTGGGTGTGCGTTTGTTCTACACTGTTAAAGGCGCATCGAAGCGCGACGGGTTATTTGCTAGAATCGTTATAAATATAAAACTGAATATACAAATTATCTCACAATTGTGAGACTTCACAAATAAAGTCCTCACACTCCTCCCTTTCTTTGGTAAACCAAAAAAGTCTCGCTTCCCTTGTCCTTCCCTGTCCGTTTTACACCGATCCCCCTTTCAAGTTTGTCAAATTTGAATTTCTACCCGTTTTCTTACCATTTCCTGTTTCCCCAAATTCCCCCGGTGACTTCTTCCCGTGTTGTGTTTCCCCCTCCTGCATAAATTTCCCATTTTTCCCATTCCCCTTATGCCCGACCAGTGTGACCCCCCCAAAGGATATCCTGGCTTGCCCACCCATCCCTAGTACCGGGCAACCATTAAGCGGCCCATACATCTCACAAATTTTTGCGCAAAATTCACACTCACTTAGCCCACTCACCATACCAGTATTTGCGCAATATTCATTTTAAAGCAAGCGTTCGACGAGTAAAGTTGATGGCATCCGGGTAGCGCTCTGTGTATTTTTCTATTCAAAATTGCGTTTTGCGAGTTCTTTACCTCTCTGTTGGCGTACTACTTTGCTTTTATGATCCACAGAGCAGTTCAGGAACGATAAACTTCTATAAATTTTAAAATAAATGCCTCATTTGCTTATGTTTTTGCACAATGTGCCCACTAACCACACAAATTTTGCGCAAATAACACAAAAAATCAAAGCCTTCTTGATTTTTGTCTCAATTTGCACAAATGCGTGCGTGAGACACATACACCCATATTTCACTAAAACACATAAGCGATTTGCGCAAAAATTTGTGAGATGTATGGGGCGCTTAACTCCGAATAATTTTCAATTAAATAATTGGCGTCACCCGCGAAAATGTAAACTTTTGCCGTCTAAATGCCAATCGAACCCGTACTTGGCCTTCTCCCGATCCCGGACATTTTCCTGTTGCCTTTTCCTGGCCTCCCGATCCGGTGGAATGCTGCCGCAGCAAAGGCGGTGGTGAGAGTAATGGTATGCATGTTTTGTTGGGATACTAGTTAGAAGGTTAGAAGAAAAGGAAAGTTTTGGAAAAAGAAAAGTGGGGGAATGAGTAGAGTAAGGAGTTAGAAATTGTTTTCATCTGAGTCTTCCAGATTTATGGCTGCAGTCACCGTGCTTTGATGGATGGCATTTTTCGCAGCGATTGCCTCTGCCTCTGATATTTGTGTTGCATTTATAGTGTGGGCTAGTACATCTGGTAGGACGAATTTCAAGTCCTGTCTGCTGGTTCTTGGGGGCAGTGGGACTTGGAAGGCCAGATGGTTAGGATATTCCGTTTGCAAGCCATTTGGAAGGAATTGTATTGCTAGCATGTTACAGTGGTCACGGACACCGAGCATGTGGGCTTCTTCGTGCAGGTGGTCCACTTGAGCCATGGTGTGACATCCAGTGATGCTGAGTAGAGCAGCATTTTGGGCACGCTGGAGGTTTCCCCATTGTGTGTCACTGATGACTGCGCTCCATGCTGGTGCCGCGCAGTCGCACTGTACACGCCCTATTGCCTTGTATGTGACTAGCAGTGTCTCCTTCTCCTTTTCCCAGGAGCTTCCAGCTATGGCTTTGAGGGCCCTATTTCTTTCTCTAACTTTGCGGGCTGTGTTCTCCGCGTGCCTCGCAATGAAGAAAAGATTGTCAAAAGTCACTCCCAAAATTTTTGGGTATTTGATAGTGGGAATTTGTCTTCGTCCACAGTGACATTGAGCTAAGTGTTCACTATCTTGGTCCAAGTAGTGAAAATAGTTGAGCTGGATATTCCAGGGGAGAGAGTCTGTGCTGCTTGCGACTGCTGCGGGCCTGCAGCCGGGTTTTTTGACGTACAATTTTTTTACAGCAAATATTTTTAAGTGCGAATTCTTCCTTCTTATTTTCGATTGTTTTCATTTTTATTTCACCTTATCATATTTTTTTTCGTATATTTTCCGTTTTATATTCATTCCTTTTTTTTTACAATTTTTACTTTCCCTTTTTATTATACCCTGTTCCCATTAAAAATGGGAAAAAGGGGATCATGAAGTTGTGCAAATGTATGTAACAGGGAGATGGAAGCACCTCCGACATAAAATATATATATTCTTGATCGGCATCAACAGCCGAGTCGATTTAGCCATGTCCGTCTGTCCGTCTTTCTGTCTGTCCGTCTATCTGTCTGTATGAACTCGTCGATCTCACAGACTGTAATAGATAGAGCCACAAGTTTTGGAATGTATGTAGGTGTATACTGTACCCACATCGAGTTTGTTTTAGATTTGGAAAACTCCTCCTCCATCTTTTAACAGCGAAAAACGGTATTTTCCGCTGTATAAACGCGTGGATCTCACAGACTATAAGAGTTAGAGTCACAAATTATTTGTATGTAGGTGTACATCGTACCTAGATAAATTTTGCTCCAGGTTTGGCAAATTCCTCCTCCATATTCTTCTAACCACGAAAAACTGTCAGAGCTTCAATTTTTACGTTTAAATCTAGTGACTTAATATTTATTCAGTGAGGTCCAACGTCTATCTATTCTGTGTACCACAATGATATCCGAGCAAAAACACCGAAGATATGTACATAAGTGCGCCTGCCCATTTAAAGAAATAAATTTTAAAATAAATGGAATTCAAAACTATAGAAACCACATTACTTTGAACAGAGTATTTTGCTGTTCGGGCACTCGACCGCAAAACTCTTACTTGTTTTTGTTTTGTTTTTATTTTTCAGTTTTTTTTGCGGCTTGCTTCGAGATGACATATAAAAATTTTGGCCTAATGCTTTCTTCATCAATACTGCTGTGCAATAGTACACCTTGTTCAAAAGTGTTTCTAATTTAGATTCCACATGACATGAAAATTTATTTCGGCAAAAATCCTAGCTTACAACAGTTCACGAGTGTTTTTGTATTCAGGTGCAGTTCGATATAAAAGTTTATTTTCGTGTTGTTTTCTTTCTTTGTTTTTTCTTTCTTTATTTGCTGCTATGAGACTTTTCACCAGCATAAAACGATTGCAATTTAATTATGTTAAAGCAATTAAACTAGAAGGTGTGGCTAAATTTCAGTAATTCTGTAAACCCCGCGTTTTTTTTAACATTTTTACACTCTGTACCGATGGTACGTGCTTTATTTATTTATTTATTTAGTCGACAAAAAAGGCTGTCAACTCAATTACGTTATAAAAAAGCCCTATCAGCTAAGAAAGCCTAACAAAGAAAAACTAACAAAATTACAAAATAACTAATAACGACTCTGACTCGATGGGGGAGTTTTATTTGCCTGTCCGGCCAGCTATGCCCCGATTCACAGCCAACTGCAGTCAGAGATGTTATTAGAGCTACCAAAAACTTTAATGATGTAGAGATAGAGAAGAGGAAAAAACCAAAACCTAAATAGAGGCAAAGGAAAAAAATAGTAATAAAAATAAAATAAATCAGATATAAAGAGAAAAAAATTTAGGAGAAAAAAAAATTAAAAAAAAAGGAAAAATAAAATATTAACTAGAAGTGAAATTTAAAACTAATTAAAAATACAATATTTATGAGCTATGGTTAAAATAAAATAACTAGAAATCTCTGACCCGGTGGGGGAAGATTTTTTAGCCAGTCCGGCAAGCTATGCCCCTACGCACAGCCAGGAGTGGTCAGAGATTTCTCCTAAGATAATTATAGAGATATGTTTTAAGAGAGAAGAGAGAGAGATCTGTTGAGCAGGTGATAGAGATCGTTATAATTTTGACATAAGACTCGAAATCGATTGTGCTTTGCATAATCAGTTGTGCATCTAGGCAATACTAATGGAAAATAGTTTCTGGTTGGCCTGAAAGGAACGGAGAAGTTAAGGCGACCTAAAAGTTCAGATGAATCTACATCACCAATAATTAGTTTATAAAGAAAAGAAACACCTAATACTGTTCTACGGTTAGCTAAAGAAGGAAGGTCAATAAGCAAGAGTCTGTTAGAGTACGATGGCAGACGATGGTTAGGGTACCAATTTAAGCCACGTAGGGCAAAAAGCAAGAATTGCTTCTGAACTGATTCAATACTATCTATATGCTTTTTATACTGCGGAGACCAGACGGACGAGCAGTACTCAAGTACAGGACGGACTAGAGCAGTGTATAAAAGCTTTGTGGTATATGGATTTTTTGAACTCTTTCGACCAACGTTTAATGAATCCGAGTACACCATTTGCTCTATTAACAATAGAGGAGATATGAGGATTGAAACTCAATTTGGGGTCAAAAAGAATTCCAAGATCAACGACAGTAGAAATTCGTTCCAAGGGTTCATTTCCAATCGTATAGGAGGCCAACGAAGGCTTGCAACGATGGAAAGTCATGAACATGCACTTGGAGCAATTAAGGTGCAATTGATTAAGGGGGGGGTAGGGTTTTCAGCGTAAAAAAAAAACACTTTTTTTGTGATTTTTTATCTGAAATACCGATTGAGCAATTTGATTCAAACCTTCTATACATTATTGAGCATAGTTTTGACTATGTTCTGTAAATTTTTCATGCAAAAATATTAAACCATTAGCCCGTGACAGAGCTTCCCCCAGGACGTCTTGAAAAAAAAACAATTTGCGGTGTTCACTGTAACTCGGCCGGAAATTATGTGAAAATGAAAAACAATAAAAATTTAGTTAAATTATAAACAAATCTTCCCCCCAACGTTCTCCGATTAATTTTTTTTTAATTTAAAAATTTTTGGTGGCCTTCTAAAGTGTGAACCGTTATTTTCAACTAAAATTTCCGCCATTTTGTGGGTGGGAAACACCCTTAAAGTTAAAAAAAAAATTTTTACTAAACGTAGGGGGGAGGTATTTTATATGAAGAAAATGTGTGCAAAGTTTGAAATGAATCGGTGGAGTAGTTTTCAAATGGTAGTGAACACGGACTTCGAAAAAGTAGTTTTGAGAAAAACGCGTTGAAAGTTTTTCATACGCTCACTATTGCTCATTTTGAGCGTGTTTGAAATGCTGTAAGTCCGTTAGTTTTACTCGGATTGACTTCAAATTTGGACCCCCCCCCCCCTTAATCAGACACCAGGACTGCAAGAAGTTTAAGTTGAAAGATAAAATAAGTTTTACATCATCGGCGTACATAAGAATCCGAGAATTCGAAATTATTGTGGGGAGATCATTAATAAATAGAGTAAAAAACAATGGGCCGAGGTGACTGCCTTGTGGCACACCTGAAGTGACAAAGACAGGCTTTGACGTATTAGAGCGTAGCAGAACTTTTTGAGTTCTATCTTTTAAATACGACGAAATCCAAAGTAGAAAAGGGGATGGAAATCCTAATCGATCAAGTTAAACGAGAAGAAGATTATGGTTCACAGAATCAAATGCTTTACTGAAGTCGGTGTAGATGACATCAGTTTGTTTTTGTAAAAGGAAACCATCGTGTACCATTGAGGTAAATTTAAGTAAATTGGTCGCAGTTGACCGACGCTTTGTAAATCCATGCTGGAAAGGTGATAAAATTGATTTACAATAGTGCTGTAGGGAAGAGGTTATAATCTGTTCAAATAATTTTGGAATAGCGGATAGTTTAGCTATGCCCCTATAATTGGATATATCCGACTTTCCACCTTTTTTATGAAGAGGAATAATATAGGATTCCTTCCAAAGATTTGGAAAAATACCAGATTCTAACGATAGATTAAAAAGTTTAAGCAATGGATTGCACAAAGAAATACAACACTCTTTGAGCACACAACTAGGAATGTTGTCAGGCCCAGGGGAGTATGAAGATTTTAGTGATTTTAAATGAGAAAGTAAAGAGCTTTCGGAAATCGAGGGCGCAGTTATAGAGTTAGAAGAAGAAATGCTATAAGGATAAGAAGCATTAGTAAAGCGCGTAGAGGAATAAGTAGATTGAAAGAAGTCGGCGAACAGGTCAACGGCTGTGGAGTCATCGTTAGCCTTTTGGTCGCCCAGAAAAAAAGACAAACACAACTTTTTCGGACCTAGAGCCTGCTAAACTCACTAATTAAACATTAGAAAGGTCGCCAGATAAATTACAAAAAAAAGAAGAAGGTAAAGAAGAAGACCTACGTTTAGAATTTACAAAGCTGTATTGCTTAGGGTCCTCTGCGAATTGAATTTTGCATCGCACAAGATATTTCTATAGCACTCAGAATTAAAAAGTGTAAAGTTCGATTTTGCAATTGAGTATTTAGAAAAGTCAACCGCAGAACCAGTTCTTTTATACTTTTTAAAAGCATCTAGACTTAATATTTTTTAAATTAGAAAGTCTAGGACAGAACCAAGGAGGATTAACTGACGCGGGAGAAGCAACGCTATTAGGAATACAAATATCTAAGAGAGAATTAATAGATTCATAGAAAAAGGTAGAAGCTAAGTCTAAATCAACCGCATCGTACAAAGGAGTCCAGTCTGTTGCACAAATAAGTTGATTTAATTACGTAAAGTTTCCTTTACGAAAACAACGACGAGGCTTATTAGAAATCATAACAGTCGAAGAGGTAGGTCCGATAACTGAAATGGAGATTTCAAGAGTAGGATGATAAATATCTTCGGGCAGTAAAAGAGGGGCAGACCTAGAGACAACAACATTCGCGCTGTCAGAGACAAAAACGAGATCCAACAATTTATTTATATTGTTTGGTACTGCGTTAATTTGAAAAAACGACATGTCCAACAGACTATTTAAAAAGTCATGATGTGTTGATGGTACAAGATAAGCAGACCCATTAAAATTTGACCAAGTGATGTTTGGTAGGTTAAAATCACCAACAACAACCATTAAGTCAATGTCTCTTAATTGGGTAAAAACATCATTAATACAAGCTATATGTTGCATATAAACTTGATTATCAGAAGATGGAGGGATGTACGAGCAGGTAATAAATAAAGCGAATGTTAGAAAAGTTACCCTTACGGCAACAAATTCCACATCCCTAGGCACATTAAAATTGATCAGCTCAGATCGCAGGCTGGATTTAACTGCAATCAGTACACCTCCACCTCTGCGAACTGGTCGATCATGCCGGTAGATAAAAAAATCATTTGACAATATTTCAGAATCAGAGACTGTTTGATTTAACCAAGTCTCTGAGAATGCAATAATGTCAAACTCAAATGAAGCACTATTTAGGAATAAGGTAGAAAGTTTGGATAATAATAATAATAATACTTTATTAAAAATCAAATAACAGATGGTTTGAAAAAGGCATACAATATTCACAGAGATGTTGAGTTTTAATAAGGTAATACGGCTATGACTATCAAGTCGTCAGTCGGAGAATTATTGGTGATAAAAATGATTAATATATAAATTATTTTATTATAGTGTGAAACATGTTTGCCACTCCCTACCTTAACACAAACTGCTTCCCCGCTCGTCGCGAGATACAGAATCGTTGGGGTATGCGAGCAGCTCCCAAGTTGCACCTATTAAATTAAAAAGAAAAAGAAACAAAAATTTTAAACATAAAAACTAAAAATATTCCATTAAAATTTGTTTTTGGTATCTTATGGCATGCTGCAGATATAGTGTTAAGTTCTTCCACTTAGTTCCAAAGACAAAGTTTGGATAACAGACCCCTAACATTCTGATAGGCTATATGAGGACAAACGGACGGAACTAGTTTTTTGAAACCCTATTAGAATTAGATCCTACATTTGAGGATGTACTAGAAGAAGGTAAGCTAACGGGCATTGGCCTAACTCGATTTCTCGGCCTAAACTCGTGAACAATTATATCTGACAGCCAAAATTCTGGGTCACATATGATTGGAAATGCTTCAGATGGAACACTTATGTTGAAGGAAGCAACATCACGAGGTTGGGCAAAATTAAACTTTGTAATTGAAACACTTGCTAAGGATTTGCTCGCAATATAAGCAGCAATATTCTCGCAAGTAGTTTCAGGGGACAGCCTAGACACGAAAACTTGCTTGCGTGGAGCAATCACAGTTAGAGGAGGAGGCTGAGATGGAACAGTAATACTGGCAGCGGGTTCAACAGGTTCAGGAGGAGCAATTGGGGAATGATCTAATCTATCTATTGGTGGTTTATTTAAAATATTATCAAACTGACGCTCCAAACGACGCGAGGGCGGCGATTTAAACTTAAATTGACTAAGCAACTCAACACTGGATGTAAACTCGGTAGTGATTTGCTTATTCAATTTATATAGAATATTAAATTTGTTTTTCATGTCATTGCTCATGCGCGAGAAATCAAATTGAGTCTCAGTGCATACAGGGCATGACCATCTTGAAGAACAGCAGTCTTTTTTAGGCGAGTACATTTTGTCGAGGTCACGACCAGTTAAATTAGCACATTTAATATGCATCATGTTATCGCACAACCAACAGTTTACAAACCTGAGTTGATCTGACTCAACAGCATCTTTGTAGAAGCAAGACTTTTTGCAGCACGACATTATGCTAAATTTACCACAGGGGCTCAACACCAAAGAGAATATAAATTCTAAATTCTATTCTTACTCTCAGAGCGGTGTAATAAAACAACAATCGTTCTAAGCTTTGTATGCAGAGAACCAACAACAATGCTGAAAGCGACACACAAAGCAGAGTGGGAACGACGCTCAAAGAGAGTAAGCACAGACAAACACACACAAACCTGTGGTGAGGGGAGGGTGGGGAACCGCCAAAAAATTAGATCCAGCGAAACCAAAACAAAAACAAAAACACAGGGCAGACGCCGCGTTATTAAAATTAGTTGATTTAATAGCGATTAAATGCACAACACAGAATGCAACGCACTAACCGACAACACTGATATTTAAGTCGAATTTAGACCAATATAGGCACGATAAACGACACAAATAATTTTAAATTGCGGAGCACAAAAAAACACGTCAATCAGTCACAAGAACTCTCTCTTCTCGAGTGAGAAAAACTTTTTTGTCTTCAACGCAATCGTCCCCAAACCTCGTATTTATAAGTTTTCTATGCCTTCACATAATTTCACCAAGTTTTATGAAAATCGAACAACTATTAAGTATAGCTGCCATACAAAAGATAGTTTTGAAAAAACGTCTTAATAGGAAAAACTTTTTTGTTTTCAATGCTATCGCTCGCAAACTTGTTATTGGTCAATAATATATGCTAACACACAATTCTGCCAAGTTTGATTCAAATCGGATGACTATAGCATATAGCTGCAATAGAAACGATCGGTCGAAAAAGTAGTTCTAGTGAGAAAAACTTTTTTGTTTTCAAAATTTGGTCAAAATCAGGGCTGCAAACCCCTCCGAAATCGGTGGAGGTTCACTCCGGGGTTCGAACTCGTGAAATTTTTTTGTTTTGTTTGGGTTCACGGAGCGGGTTCAGAAGGTTGGTGAACCTTGGTTCAGGTTCGAACCAGGATTCAGAAATAATTTTGTTTTTGCTAGCTTAGAAAACAGGAATGCATATTGTAACAACAATAGACTATTTTCCATTTACTTTCCTGCTTTCCTTAGGGTGGACATCCGAAAAGTATGCAACATTTTTTAGGGTGGGTGGGGGGTAAAGGGGGTGCTTGGTTCACTTTTTTGCTCATAACTTGAGAACCGTTCATCCGATCCTTATCATTTCTTCGGCAAATCGATTCATTTTGCTAATTACTAACTCTAGAGGGTACGAATCGTCTATCTTCAAAACTGCAGGAGATTTAACGATTTTTTCAAATTGCGGGGTTGGGAGGGGGCGTGGCCAAAATTTGAAACAAACTTTATCTGCGTGCAGATAAAAGAAGCCCAAGTGTCAAACCACTATCTCTTACCATCTCTGAGATCTAGGTGTTCATACAGACGGACGGACAGACGGACAGACGGACATGTCTATATCGACTCGGCTGTTGATGCTGATCAAGAATATATATACTTTATATGGTCGGAAATGATTCCTTCTGCCTGTTACATACATTTTTCCGTTTTTTCCGATTTGCGGGGGCGGGAGGGGGCGTGGCCAAACTTTGAAATAAACTTGATCTGCCTGCAAGTATAAGAAGCATTTGTCTCATACATGTCAAACCTCTATCTCTTACCATCTCTGAGATCTAGGTATTCATACAGACAGACGGACGGACGGACAGACGGACATGTCTATATCGACTCGGCTGTTGATGCTGATCAAGAATATATATACTTATACTTATTCTCTACGAGTATCGGGCATACAAAATTAAATTGGGATTGATGTAAAAAGTAAGAACGTTTTTCTAAGAACTTTCTAAGCATTTATGAACATTCGAGCCCGAAAAAAAGTAAAATGAATTTTTTTTTATTGAACCGAACCACTTTTAACTTTTTTTTTGCTCCGGTTCGGGTTCAGGATCAGCTGCGAAATTTTTTTTTGCTCCGGTTCAGGTTTGGTTCGGGATTCTCCAAAATCCCGGAGTCGGAGACTCCGGAGCGGTTCAGCTCCGGACCGGTTTGCAGCCCTGGTCAAAATAGTGGTGCCATATAACAAACTGGCAGGCAGATATCATGCTCCAAGGGTATATAAACTTCGGTCGAGCCGAAGTTAGCTTGCCTCTATTTTTTTTTTTAAATTACAGAGAAGGTATTACTACTGATTATTTTTATCCAAGTAGCAATTTTATAATTCGACCATAGTTCTTCTATCAGGAAATTTTACCGTAGCATTCCATGAATGTTGTTGTTGGTATTTTGTTAAGCGAATGATATCTCAAGTTGCCTTTTTAAAACTCCTACATACATTTGGGGTGGGAATCCAGTTTGCCTCCCATAAATTTTAAGCGTGTTTGATTTTTCTCAGTTGCACTGATTAAGTAAGTCGTTAACATAGATGGTAAACAGTAAAGGACCAAGGACGGATCCTTGAGGGATACCACGTTTAACATGTAGTAAAGAGGACTGGGATGACGATACAACAACGGATTGACACCTAACAGATAGGACTTAATTAAGTTTAATGCCGAGTTTGAAAAATTCTACATTTTATTAAGTTTTGTGCATAGTATGTCATGTTTTACTGTGTCGAAGGCTTTACTGTAATCCAACAAAGTTAGAAAAGTCATTTTGCCGTCATCCATCTCTTTCCGGATATCCTCCACAACTTTTAGAATAGCTGTGGTGCAGCTTTTATTCTTCCTAAAACCGGATTGCTTATCGTTCAATAATAATTTATTGGTCATAAATCGCCGGATTTGATCTGCCATTAGGTGCACAAGATGTGTACTATCCTCGAAGCTTTATAAACTTAGCAATTATTGCTTAGTGTGGCCTACAAATATTCGAGAACGGCAAAATGTCGGAAATTTCGTTTTTCGCGAATATCTTGGAAACGGAAACTTAGATATAGCTTTGACATACCTACTAGTAATCAGCATGAGTAGGCACGTAGGAGTTTGCCTAAGATGCTTTGGCTACTTTTAACTGTAGAACAGTGTTATTTGAGTTATTGTCGTTTTACCGAAGTACTACTTTTGTACCTTATTTTCCCACTTTGATAGACTGCGAAAAGTACATTCACCCTCATTCACGCTTCTAGAGTGAACATTTTTTTAAAATACATATTTCTAAATAAAAATATTTCTATGTGGTCTTGCGCAAAGCTGCGTCTGGCGAGTATGAGCGACATGAACGTATTAAAATGCATGAAAAATCTATGTATTTAGGTGAAATCAAAGCATGCTGTTATATGCAAACCCGTTTTGCAATTGATGTTTAACGCAATATTACAAAATTGTGCTAAAATAAACACATATCCTGAATGGGAAAGCGCCCTGCATCCTTTTAACACGTGTAGTGTCATCAAACCAAAGCGGCTGGGATTAAGGAAACCCATTGATCAAATTGGCTCGTTTAGACGGGGGCCATAAAATGAGTGATGAAAAATATTCAATTCAGGTACACACTTTTATGGGGTAGGCAAAGAGATTGACTTAATCAAATTCTACCTATTGAGAGGAAAGATCCTATTAGGTGCGCAATAAGATCGGCTAAATTAAGTTCAACCTTTTGGGAGGTAGGATCCTGTTCCTAATTACTGAGATCACTCATATAAATTACTAGCAAAAAGCCCGTCGCGCTTCGCTGCGCCTTGAACAGTACAGAACCCATATCAGAATCAGTTTGAAGTCAATCGTAAGAGTCAAATATTTACCAATTTTGAAAACATTCTATAAATTTGTTTCCTCCGTAGGGCCCAGAAATCGAATCATACATACATAGGCTTGAAATCAACGTTGTACTACTTTGCTTTTTCACCGTTACGACTTTGCTGCTGCGTTCTTACCACCTACACCCCCACCCACTCCCAATCTACTTCTTACACAACTTCCACCCGTTTCCCACCTTCTTTACACCCACTTCCCGCCTACATCCCACCCACTTATCACCCAATTCCCGCCCAGATCCAACCCACTTCCCACCCACCCACATCCCACCCCCTTCCCTCCTATTTCCACCCACTTTCCTTATTTCAATTATTTCATGTTGCTGTTTTTTTTAATTGTGGCTGGAGTTTTTGTATTTGCGTTTGTTTTTGTTTTAATTGCAACTGTAGTTTTTTAATTTTGTACTCTGTCTTGTTGTTGTTGCCGTTTCGTTTCATTTCATTTTCTTACGCTCCTGATCGGTAACTCAATTCAATTGCTCCCACGCACACATTGAAATCGTTTCTCTTTGATTTATGCTCTCTGGGCTTTGGTTTTGCGTGCGCTCTTTGCTCTCTGACGCAACTGTAAAGCAAAGTGTGCCTTTCGAAATGAACTGGGAGCAAATGGCTGGCAACCTTGACCACCATCTTTCCACGCAGAGGTGGTTGATTTTCCGGAAGATTGGTATGCAGTTAATGTTGAATTATTTTTATTGATTTTTGAAATTAAGTTTGAACTTGAAAAACAAAGAAGTTTCATACAAAAGTTTTCCGCCAATTTTCCGCATTTCCCAGCAGAATTTTCCAAAATCCTTTCTTAGTACTCACTTTCAGCATAAGATAAAACTACTGTAAAAAGCTCAGCTTCCAATCTTTTGTGGTTTAGGCTGTGCGACGGTCACCAGTCAGTGAGTCAGTGAGTCAGTCAGGTTGAACTCTTTTATATATATAGACTAGCAAATAACCCGTCGCGCTTCGCTGCGCCTTCAACAGTATAGAACCAACGCACACTCACTTCAAGTCCACATCCCACCCACATCCCACACACTTCCCACCCACATCCCACACACATCCCGCCCAGATCCCACCCACTTCTTGCCAATATCACCCACTAACCGCCACTCCCCCCATCTCGCCCACTTCCCCCCACCCACTTCCGGCCCACATCCCACCCACTTCCCATCTACATCCCACCCACATCCCTCCAACTTCACGCCACATTCCACACACTTTACATCTACTTACCACCCACAACCCATTCACTTCCCAACCACTTCCCAGTGGGCATCCCAGCGGTATTTCCAACATCGGAAAATAAAAACAAAAATTAGTTCCGATTGACCTTACAAACCGAATTTCAAGCCAATCGGATGAAAAATAGTTTTTTGCATGCAGAATTTTCCGGCCATTTTCCTCGTGGGCGGATTTGCCGACATTAAAAAATCACATTTAAATTATTTCGTATTCTGTCCTTACACAGTTTCAAGTCAATCGGATGAAAAATAGTTGTTTTCATGCACAGTTTTCCGGAAATCTTCCGACTGTTGGGGCAAATTTTTCAACTTCGGAAAATCACATTTCAATTTAATTCACCTACTTTAATTTCAAACCGAATTTCAAGCCAATCGGTTGAAAAATAGTTTTTTGCATGCAGAGTTTCCCGACCATTTTCCTCGTGGGCGGATTTTCCGACATTGAAAAATCACATTTCAATTTATTTCGTATTTTGTCCTTACAAACCGAGTTTCAAGCCAATCGGATGAAAAATAATTTTTTTCATGCAGAATTTTCCGGGAATTTTCCGACCGTTGGGTCAAATTTTCCAACTTCGGAAAATCACATTTCAATTCATTTCACATACTTTCCTTTCCAACCGAGTTTCAAGCCAATCGGATGAAAAATAATTTTTTTTATGCAGAATTTTCCGGGAATTTTCCGACCGTTGGGTCAAATTTTCCAACTTCGGAAAATCACATTTCAATTCATTTCACCTACTTTCCTTTCCAACCGAGTTTCAAGCCAATCGGATGAAAAATAATTTTTTTTATGCAGAATTTTCCAGGAATTTTCCTCGTAGGCGGATTTTCCGACATTGAAAAATCACATTTCAAATTAATTCGTATTTTGTCCTTACAACCCGAGTTTCAAGCCCATCGGATGAAAAATAGTTTTTTTCATGCAGAATTTTCCGGGAATTTTCCGACCGTTGGGTCCAATTTTCCAACTTCGGAAAAATCACATTCCAATTCATTTCACCTACTTTCCTTTCCAACCGAGTTTCAAGCCAATCGGATGAAAAATAATTTTTAAAAAAAATTATGCAGAATTTTCCCGCCATTTTCCTCGTGGGCGGATTTTCCAAAATCGGGAAAGCAATTGTCGAATTATTTCGCGGACGAAGCTTACAAACCAAGTTTCAAGTCAATCGGATGAAAAATATCATTTTTCCCATACAAACTTTTCCGACGCTTTTCCGACTTTTCCGGGTGGAATTTTCCGAAACCCCGTCTTAGTACGCACTTTCACCACCAACAGAAACTTCTGTGAATATTACAGCCCTCTATCTCTTACCGTTTGGGCTGTGCGATGATTGCCAATCAGTCAGTCAGTCAGTCAGTGAATCAGTCAGGACACTCTCTTTTATATTTATAGAGATGCATACGGCATTTCTCCATTACATGCGAAAATTGGATGTATGGAGTTTATGCTCAATTTGGCATATACTCTTTCACGAAAAGGAGCCGACTCTGAAGACAGTGCCAACATAAAAGTATGGAAGTAATGGAAAGTATAAGGAAACGGGGGATACAACACAAGTACTTGCCGGAGCTCGGGCTAAAGTCGACTGCCCTAAGCAGGGCTATGGAAACACGAATGATGCAAACACAGCTCGGTGGTTCCTCAATAACGATGAGGCAACTGCTCACATAAGAGGAATTCATCTGGATGTCTTAAAAAGGTTTAAGATCATTCTTAATAAGGGTGTCACAGAAGTCTCTAGAGATTTCATCTTCGGTTGGTTTGCAAATCCCTCGAAAAAATCGTCGGTGTCACAGAACTTCGAGAGATTTCCTTTTTTCGGACTCCTGACTCGAATCAACTATCAACAGCTGTTTTTACCAGCTGATTGGTGACTTATCGTTGAGACTGGCTATACAGGGTTGCTAACATACAGAAATAATTGAGTGCAAAGTTTGTTCTTATTTTAATAATGTTTTTTATTTACGAACTTAAAACGTTTAATTACCATAATATAGCTCGTAAAATTACTGCCATTTTGGGCTAGAAATTTTGGAAATAAGAAAACGAAAAGTTTAAAAATTATTTTTTGCGCCAAATCGTACCACATATATGACAACCCTATCATGTGGGACAAGTAAACGATTGTCTGTGAATGGCCAATTTTTTTTGTTTATTTTGGTCAAAGCACAAATGCAATTAAATAAAATGCCTCTTGCTCGATTATTGGCAATAGATTGCATTCGAAAAATGCAATTGAGAATGGAAAGAGTTGAACGCAGGTGTTTGAGAAGTGCATCTGATCAGTTGGCAAAATCAGACGAAACGTAAGTTTGCTTGTTTGTGTTGGGTCATTTCGTATTAATTGGGCATTTATTTCCAATTACAGCTTTCGGTACAACTATCGGGTGAACAAGGAAACATTTATGATGATCTTCCATATAATTGAAGAAGAAATTGTCTCCAGTTCTATACCACCCATTCTACAATTGGCCACTGCGCTGCGGTTCCTAGGAGTTGGCTCGTTTCAAAGAGTGATTGGAAAGGACCAGGACTTGGCCTTTGGGTGACCTCGGCCTTAGCCCAGCAGCCCATTTAACCTAACATAACATAAATAAAAATCCTACTGACATTTTTTATATGTATTCTCTATAGATTTGCGATTATAACCTTCGCATCCTTTATGTGGATGCAACAATGCATGGAGCAACTCACGATTCCTTTGCTTGGAGCTTGAGCGAGGCTAGAGCCTTTTTTAGAAGAAGTTATGACAATGGTTCCCGTAGTAGCTGGCTTCTTGCTGACTCGGGATATCCCCTTGAGCCTTTTATGTTGACTCCATATCGAAATCCGATGGCAGGCACAAATCAACACTTATTTAATCTAAGACATGCGTCTGCTCGGAATGTTGTAGAAAGAACAATCGGAGTACTGAAAAGCCGATTTCAATCAATTAATGGTTGCTTGTTGTATCATCCTCTAAAGGATGCTGTGCTTTGCACAACATATGCCGTGAAAAATGAGAGTCCCATTTCGCATATAACTCACGTCCGGATGAAAATAATAATAATAATGGAAATGAAGAGGACAATTTCATTAATAGTGGACAGCCGGAGAGTTCACTCATATTCGTGATGAAATAGCCTCCAGTCTACGGAGACTCTGATCATAAAAATTTATCTATGGAAAAAAACATAGGGCGAAAGAAAAATCTTGAATAAATTTTAATTTTTATTGTTATTATTATTTGACTAGACGGTTTATTTAATATATAAATTATTCCTTTTTCTCCTTGGGCATCTTCTCCAATAAAATGTTTTGCCTTTTGCACTCCTCTAGATTCTGCTCCATTAAAGCACTAAAACCAGCACCCATGCCTCCATGCTTGCCTTTGTGCTTTTATTAAGCTCATGCAGCTCATCAGCAATCCTTTTCAGCGTTTTGTTCTCCTCAGCCACGAGAGTGTTAAGCTGATTGGTGCTGTTGTGGTTGCGGCCGATATTTTCAGCAGTTCTCAGCTGGTTGCTGCTGATTGGCAAACTGTTGGCCGCAATTGTGGGACTACTTATGTCAAATGCAGGAGTGCTGGTACATTCCAGGTGGACTCTTTTCTTTGGAGTTTCATACGATTCTGAAAAGCAAGGGTTTGAATAATTACTGTTTGTGTTTATGTTCATTAGACTGAACGTCCCTTATATAAAAAATTTTTTTTTGGAAATGTTCTGTTCCTCAATGCGCAAAAAAATCTTAATATTTTCTAGTTAACGTAATGAAAAACCAAATTTGGAAATTTTTAGGTTTAGTGCTGGCGCCGTGGGTTTAAAGTTGCTACATTAAATTTTGATTTCCCCTTTTTCATTTTACGTTTTCATTAAAGCAACCTGGGATGCCAATCGTTTTTGTTCAACTTAAAAACGGTTCATTGCTGTGACTGAATTAAAACTGCAGCATCGGCATACCTTGAGATGAAGTGATCCCTGGGCTTAAGCATTTTTCACCCAAACTTTCCATGTTCCGCTAGCTTTGTTTGCGTGGAATTCTTCAGAATTTGACCATTGTCCAAGAATGAAATAAAGTGTTGAGCAAATTTAGGCGCTGTGCTTTAAAGGTTTTGTACTAATCATGGATATGCAAATGAGCCGAATACCAAACCAAAACTTAAATGGCTTCCTCACTGAAGCAAATTTTTAAAAGTTCTTTTTGAAAATGCAGATTCCTGTCCTTATTGTTTTGTTTTATCATATGCATCTTAACAATTTACAAAATGGCTGGCAACAAAGATAACAAATGAAACATATCTAATATATTCAGTTTTTTATTATTTCGCTGCTTGAAAAATGAACTCTAATGTTGGTAAGGGTTTAAAGCGAAAATGGAAAATGAAATTAAAAGTAGTTATTCAAATTTATTCATAATAATTTTTTTTTTTTTTGCTATTTGGATAAGCGTACTTTTTTCCTCTTCTTCAAAATCCATTTGATATGGATGGCGACAACTTCCACTAGATAGGGACTCCTCGTCATCGGACCTCTGTCTTTTAAAAGCAGCATCAGGACTTAATTCAATCGAACTTTTTAAAGCAGCATCAAAAATTTCTTCTGAATGGTCCATAAAACTCATTTCTCTGTTGCGGTACAAGTCTTTATCGCTAGCAGCATTCTTTGTGAGGAACACATATAGATCATAAAGTTTCCTCAAGCTCTTCCTAGTTTCATGGTATGCCCAAGTGATTTCCTTACACCATCAATTTGAAGGATAGTGCGGGGTTTAGGCTGTCCCTTAATGTGTATTTGAATCCTCTTATAGTATTATCCGCAACGCGCTAATTAAATAAATGCTCGAATCCTCTATATCCAGCATTTTGCTTTGAATAAAAAATTTTTAAAAATATATTTTTAGTTCAAAAAATGTTTGCCATCTCAAAGGTTACTTCTACGAAAAAATAAAATTAAAAAGGGGAAACTGAAATTTAATTTAGCAACTTTAAGCCCACGGCGCCAGTATTAAACCTTAAAATTTCGAAGTTTGTTTTTTTATTACGGTAACTAGAAATTTTTCCGAATTTTTTGCGCGCTGAGCAACAGAACATTTAAAAAAAAAAATTCCCATACGATTATGTTCAGTCTAATGTTCATGCATACGCGCTAACCAGTTTCATCCACATCAGGCTGAATGTTTTCGGTGTCAAGGCCAAACGCCTGTGCCCCATCTACGCCATCGACCAGATGGTACAAATTGAGGACCACAGCCAATGCGTCCTCAGTTGGAGTAAGAGCCTCCTGCCTAAAGAAGCCCCCGCCAGTCGCTCTGCTCTCCTTTTTGTTCTCCGCTATTTTTTTTTTAAGCCTTGCTTCCAGTCCTTCCATACCTATAAATGACTATGATTGTTCATATGTACCTTACGATTTTTGATTTTTGTACTTACTCGTCGCCATTCTTCGCCTATTTTGCATGGTGGGCCCACGGTATTAAGGCTTTTTCGTCAGGGTATCCCAGGCAGCTGCCACAGCCACTCTGTCGCCACGGGTGTATCCCTTAGCGATGTCGGGATGCTTTTGCATAAAGCACACGAATACGCTGTCTTGTTCAGGAGTTCTGTGTTTACCCCTGAAAATCGTTTATTAGTAAAAAGTATAAGAATATTAAAGATTAACTTACGTAAAATTAATTAGTGAACTGATGTACTTGTTTAATGCTCATTAAGCACCCGATTGTTAAAATACAAATTATAATTTGTGTCTTTAAGGATACTGTATACCTTCAGGTAAAATTTTTTAAAATTTTTTCATTTGCTTTAACGTTCTCTTAGGATCTTATAAACATCCTGCAAAACTTTCAAGCAGATCCGAAACTCAGTTTTAAAGAAATAAACTAAAACCGACCCTTTTATATGAAAATTGTTTTCATCGACCCTCGTATCTTAAGAAATTCTTAGTTTTTTCACTTTTTTAGTTGAAAACTTAATAAATATTTATAAAATAATCGGTATTTTGGAAGAAAAAAATTTTACTTGAAAATTTTTGGGTTTTTTTTTTGCCATGTCTTGACGCACTTTGACTCAAATTCCTGAAGAACTGCTTAACCGATTTTGATAAATGATTTTCTTCGGTGAAAGCTAACACCCAAATGCACCAAATCCAATTTTTACATTTATAAAAAATTATTTTTATTTCATCGAAAACAGATGTCGAAACTTTAAATGCGATTATCTCGGAACCACTTTTTCCCAAATAGTTGCAAAGATTTAAAGAGTACCGATTTTCAAATTCTTTCCCTTAAACTGCTCCTAATACCCACCATTCTGGTATTAAATAGGATATTTTTGATCGGTCAACAAATAACGGAGCTAGAACCAATACAGTGGGAAAAAATAGTCGATTTTCGAAATTTTCACTTTGAAACCCCATAACTCCGCCGATTACACTAGTTTACAGCCAAAAAGACCCATTTCCACTGAAAATTTTTTTTTAGTGTAGTTTGGAATGGTGATCTCAAAATCGATTTCAAAAATTTTTCATGGCTCCGTTTTTGAAATATAATTTTTTTTTATTTTTTGGTAGGGGCACTTACATTTTAAGCCATATCTCACTTTATAATTGTCAGATAGAGTCAAGCAAGATAAGAATCGAAAGGTTATTTTGCTGCCGGTAATCGAGTAAAACATTGTTTTTAAATCGGTTCATTAGTTTGACTACAATATCCAAAAATATTTCGAAAAAATCGATTTTTTGCTCGAAAATTAATTTTTGGTCGCCTGGAAAAAATATAAATAAATCCAAAAAAATTGTTTTTATTTTTCCTACATAAGAACCGCACTTCTACGAAGAAAAACAGATATCGATGATCAAAATCTGTGAACAAACATAGGAGCTGCAAGCAATTTAGTGCAAAAAATGTGATATTTCTCTGAATATTTTAAAATAAATTTTCGTTTGCTTCGACTTTTGTTCCGTTTTTAATTTCATTTTTGTTCTGGCTTTTCGTTCACTTCATAATTTGACCAAAAAACGAAGAAAAGTACAATGTTAATTTTTGGAAACACACAATATACTCAAATTTGACTGTTAGTTCCTCTACTCAATTTGATCCATCTATGGTACGTGTTACACTATTTTCCTCACAAATACCGTATTCTTAAGTAGTAAGAAATAAAAATAATTTTTTTGTATTTTTTTATATTTTTTCTAGTCGTTTAAAAATGAAATTTCTTGGATTTTCGAGCAAAAAATCGATTTTCTTGATATATTCTTGGTTGTTGAATTCAAACTACTGAACCGATTCAAAAACAATGCTCCACGCAATTATTGGCAGCTCCATTACCTTTCGACTTATTTCTTACTTGACTCTATCTGACAATTATGAACTGAGATATGGCTTAAAATGTAAGAGTACCTTCCAAAAAAATTTAAAAAATGAATATTTCAAAAACAGAGCCATGAAAAAATTTTTGAAATCGATTTTTTAGATCACCATTCCAAACTATACTAAGAAAAAATTTCAGCTGAAATGGGTCATTTTTTTTTTTATTTTTGTAAACTAGTGTTATTGACCGATCCAAAATATCCTAGTTCACACCAGAATTACATCAATTCTTAACAAAACCCCGTCTTCAGTTTTAAATTTAGATCATCATCCGTTCTCAAAAAATGTTTGCCTATGTTTTCAATTTTTGGATATATTTGAACATAAATGCAACAACAACCCCAAGAACAACAACAACAACAAAAATGATTAAATTTAGTTTAACCGATTACCTATCGAATGAAAAAAACCGCTATTTAATACCACTTATAGTTGTCGAGAAATTAAATTTTTTGTAAACCTTTAAAAAATGACACCTGAAGGTATACAGTATAGATTTTGTTAAATGCAAAATGAAAAACTATGACAAATCGAAAAAAAAGTAAAAATGAAAATCAATTAACAGAAGCATAATGATTCTTTTTGCAAACAAGCTTTTATTTAAATTTCAATGTTACAGCTGTATTAACCCAAATCTCTCAATAAAGCACGAGAGATTTGAAACCAACCGAAAGAGATTTCTGTGACACCGAGAATTGGTTTTGGGTTGGAATTTGGTTGGCAGAGATTTCTGTGACACCGCTGAATGTCTTAAGCTGTGGCGAAAATGTTGATGCTTGCAAATGTGGAAAATATGCCAAGGATACAAGGGCTTTTTAACATGCAAAGTACCCGGAGAAAAAACGAACTCTTACTGTGAATAAAATATTGGATTGTGGTGAGCAGCTAATACAACGACAACTTTTATCGATGAAAGAGTTGTCAGAAGAAGCACAGGAATCTAAAAACAAGGACTTCAAAAGATTTAGATAGGCGAACACGTGCAAAATATCTCGACCTCAAAAAAACATGGACCTTTTCCACGTGTTGTCGGCCTCCTCTGATCCCCGTGTCTCATCTCTCAGACAAATCAGATTACGTGAGGAATTAACCAACGAATATTCACCAGAAATGTTAAGTCTATTTGGTACTAATGATATGAATACCTATATTGACAACAATTTAAAGGAAAATTAACGGTTCCCCAGTTAAAGGCCTATTTCCAGAACAAATAAATGCGCGCGAAAATAAATTTTTATGTTGAACTCCATATAAAAAAACAAGTTCGAACAGCTGATCAGCCATTTATTTAGTGTCATTTATTTTGCTGATTTCCAGAACAGAAAATAAATAATCACAGCGTTGCCACATCGTGAGCTTGTGTGAATTGCAAGCACAGCCGATTTGCTAAACTAAATTGAAAATAAATAACTTGCAGCACATTTTTCCGGTCAACATCGAACAAAGCAAATGCAGAGCGCACCAAAATAGTCCAACAAATAATAAATATTAAATAATATTTAAAGTTTATATAAATAATATAAAATAACACTCTTTTTTTATTAGTTTTTTAATTTTTTAATTTTAAGTGCCTCAAACTTTCCCTACCGAGGATGACGAAGTTGTGCACACTTGTTATTTTAAAAGCTGTAAGCCGATTTTAAGATTCTTTAAACTGTAATTTGATAAACACATTTTGAATTCAAGCGGCTGAAAAATTAGTGCGACCCTACAACTTGGCCTCCATTTTGGGTATTTTTTAGTGTATTTATGGACATTGTGGCCATATTATAGCTTACAATTCACACAACATAAATAAGTTGCAATTTCGTGATATAAATTTTTATTTGTTATGGAAATAGGCCTTAAGGCCTGATGACATAAATTTTTATTTCGGCACAATACTTCATACAAATAAAACTACTTTGTAATAGCCTTCAGATTTCAAAACAGTTCAAAAGTGTTTCTATTCTGGTGAACTTCAACACAAAAAATTGATTTTTATGTCATCTGGAATCAGGCCTTTAGGACTAAATTAAAATGAAAATGAATATTTTTAGTAATTAAAACTTAGTTTCTTATTAACTTTTGTTAATTTTAATTAGTTTAACAACATCATTTTTAATAAATCGTTTAAAAAAAATAATATGATTTTATTATTGCATGCAACATTTTCAGGGTATTAAACTTTTCACTTTGAAAGCCGATTTTGAGTCACCCGGTAAACCTACCAGGAAAATTACGCTCATTTTAAAGCTAAAAAAAATTCTTTATTATAGTTCCTTTGAAATTTTTCAAAAATCTCTTTCCGTTCAAAAGTTACGATTTATGTTGCTTTTCGGATGTTCACCCTAAGGAACGCAGGAACACTGTTAAACATGTTTTTTCATGAGTAACGGGTATATCGAAGTCGGTTAGAGCCGACTTTAACTTACGCTGTCGTTTTAATTTATTTAAATTAAAATAGTTAACGGAGCTAACTTTCACCTTTTAGGTGCATGGTCACACTGTTTTTGTTATGTTCCACACACACAAGAAATAATTAGCAAATTCCTGACAGGAATTTACCGCAGTGCTGGATACAGGCCTTTATGCCAAAAATATGTCGGCATAAGCGCGTAGCGCTGTCGATTTTTAAAAAAACCAGTTTATTTTTCACTTCCAATCCTATGTTATTTCTCAGATTGTTCGCGACTAACTGCAACGTTTTTTTGGCACTGGAGGCATTTATCGACATTGAAAGGCTACCCAAAAAAAAATTCAAATATATCTAAATTTAAAATCACCAAATTAGAGATCTTCTTTGATAAAATTGCATCTAAACGGGCCAAGTTCAGGCCTACTTGAAGAAGGGCTCACTTATTTTCTTTGGTTTGGAAACGAAGAAGAACAGCAGCGCAAGTGCGCCAAAAGCACAAAATACACACACTCAAATGTATAGCCAATTGGGTATTGCAGTTGCTTTAATCAACAACAACAGCAATGGCCCTACCACCAAAACGTCTACGCGAAAAAACGGCTACTAATCTGGCGGCTCGGCGGAGCTTTGATGCCACACCGAGAAACCTTTCCGACGCTCTTCCTCCTATGAAGGCCCAGCTCATCGAATCGAAATTCGAGGAACACACCAAGCCATCACTGAGGGGGTTCTCCAATCTGAGCAGCGGGTTCTGCAGGCGGTTCAGGAGAGGCTGGGTGCCATCACAGCTGATATTCGGCTACTTACCCAGCGAGTGCAGCAGTTAGAGCATGAGGCAGGCAGAGTCAAGCAGTTGGAAAGCTGGATCCAGAATCTGGGAGCTGTGGTGCAGCTGTAGACAAGATGTTTGGCTCAGGCAAATGCAGAGGTTTCTTGCGATCTGCGAATTCATGGTGTTCCATATGAGGAGGGTGAGCAACTGAAGACCATGTTCGATAATATGTGTTCTGGCCTTCACTTAACACCACCGCCGAGGGTGTGTAATGAACCTTGCAGCTGGGCTTAGCTCAGGGTGCTCGGGGATCGCTCCAACAAATTTATATTTGTGGAGAATTGCCAGAAATACGAAGACAGCGGCTTAAATGTATTTTAATCTATATATATAATATATTTTTCAACACTTAAAAGAATGTTTAGCTTTGTTTCACAATTCACGATTACACTTCAGGTTTTTTAGGCTACCAGCCCACTTGTGCTTGCTTCCGAACCACACCAAGGACTCGCCAAGTTACCCAGTGCTCTCCTCTCTGCCCTCGTCCTGCCTTCGCTTCGACCTTTCGCAGGATGCCTCGCACTTCCCACTTGCTATCGCTAACCCTCTTGCAAATGATCGTCGAGCACTCGCTTCGATTCCTCGCAAGATACGGTCGCTTTTCCTTTCCGCGTTCACTCTTGCTCGCACTTATGTTCACAATTCGACTTCTCTCCGTCCGCGTATCACACTGACTGACCACGTCTTTTCGGCAGCCACTCCTCTTTACCTCTCCTAACCGTCGTACTCAGGCGATCATTTTTATCGATCGCCCGCTATCGATACCCTCCACTCGATAGCCCGCCGTTGAGGGTGGCCCTATTGCCCTATACTTTTTGGAACTTTCAGACCAAGCGTTTTCTTATCGATACCGATAATGATCGCGTGCCATGCTGTTTTTCCAGGTAAGTTTTCTTAATTCTCTCTCCCAATTTTTGCATTTATTCCCTCCTCTTCTTTCCCCAGATTGCCTTCTTCCGGTTCCCCGCTCTCAAGGTAAGTTTTTCCTCTTCCTCTCTTTCCTTTCAGCCCGTTTTTTTTAGTGACTGACGCTGCTTCTTCTTGTGTTGCGGTGGCCGGCCACCTCCTCCTCTTGTGGGGCCGATGTCTTAGGTGCTTCTTCGGCCATCTCTGCAAGTCGATCGCTGCCCTCCAGTGTTCACCCTGGGCTGACTCCTGGATCGGGACTACTCCTGTGTGTGTGTGTTGTGTCGCGCATCGCCGTATTCGTTGTGAATCTGTTGATGCGAGTGTAAGAAAATAAAAAACGAGTCCCAGTGTATGTGCTTGGCATGTTTCATGTTGTTGTTTATATATTATATTTTTTTTTCCTTCCCCTTCTCGTCCCGTCCTCCGCGCCGCCCTATTCCTCGCGGAACACCCGCGGCCCCACTTCAGCCGGAAGCGTGTCGCTCCGACCCACATGAGGTGGGACCACCTGCCTCTCTGTGCGCGTCCCCGTCGCAAGCCGACCTCGCGTCGTAACTCGGTAGTAACTCCACCGCCACGGACGTCTTGGCTCCCGCTGCTCGCCGCGCTCAGGCACCGAAGCCTGCCTTAGCAGGGTCGGCCGACTCCTCGGTGGCGTTGGGCAAGACTGCTGCCTAGCACAAGGTGGCCGGCTGGACTCGGGCTCTGGCCACACCCATGGCCCCTTCTCCTCTCCGCTCGCTCCAGGTGGCCACTGTGGTCACCTTGTGGAACCACCTGTCGCACGCAAAATAGGACCGCCTATTTGGCGTGACGCACGGGGGTGCGAAACCCCACTCGGGCCCACCACCTTGCTGCTGCCTCTCTTCTTTTCTCTCCTCTTCCTGCTCCTCCTCCATGTCCTGGACGGACGGTGTTGGTGGTCTCGGTGGCTCCCAGCCGGCTCCCGCTGGGCTCTTGTCCTCCGAGTCTGTGAGCTCGATGGTGAAAATCGGAGTGGGTGGTTTTGCTGCCCCCCATGCCTGCTCCGCCTCCTTCAGTTCGTCCTCCTCAGCCCCCTCTCCCATTTTGGCCTTTTCTGTCTCAATCGCACGGAACAACCGTGCGCGTGTGCGATTTGTATTTCTGACATGTTTCGCACCTCCCTACATATTTCCGGATGTCCCTTTGCATTCCGGGCCAGTACTACCTCGCGGCAACTCTCGCTATTGTTCGCCTCGTGCCTGTATGCCCTGCTGTTGCCGCATCATGATTCTCGTGTAACACCCTTTTCTGTTCTTTTCTGTTTCATCGACATTCACGGTTGCATTTCGATAGGTCAGGCATGCATTTAGTAAGCTGACTTTGTTTGCGCGGCAATTGCAAACCGCACGCTTTAAAAATTTTTCGGAACAGTTTTATTTTCTCTTGAGTATGCATAATTGGAAAACACATTTGGGGTATTCACTTTGTTGAGCACTTGAGCACTTGAGCAGTTTTGCCTGATTAGTATTGTGAGCAGCCCTCTGTGCACGAAATTTGTACACAACTACGTTTGAGATATGATTTATTTTTACGGTGCCGAGTAGTAGTCGGCATCGTGGCATCGTACGATTATAATCGAAAAACCGTAAAAAAATAAAATTAAGTTAAAGAATAATAATAATAAAAATATTAGCAAGGTTTATTTTGGTGGCACAGTTTGGGAGCCAGCATCCAGCACTCGGCTGACGACTTCTCAAATCGCGAAATAATACCAAAGAGGATAAAAATATTAATAATGTCAAAAAAACTTTATGCCCAACCAAGTAAAAAAATCATGCCTAGATTAATGCATAAGCGCAATTCGCAGCTGAAGGATCTGCATGGTAACAAAACCGCTAAGTGCTTAAGAAACTGCTTTTCAAGGGCACAAGTGACCACACATAACTACATTACCATAATTTTGAATATACCGAACCGCGATAAATACCATGGATGACCAATGTTTAAGAATATAGTGAAGATCATAAGGAATGTTTCAAATCACTTTTAGGACTGACAAATCATCAAATCGCGGGAAAATACCGTTGCGGTTCAAAAATATAAATAATGTCAAACATACTTTACTTCCAACCAAGTAAAAAAATCAAGCCAGGATTAATGCATAAAAAAATTCACATCTAAGGAATCGCCGTGGTAATAAAACCGCTAAGTGCTTAAGAAATTGATTTTCGAGGCTAAAAATGAGCACACATGAGCACTACATTACCATGGTTATGATAATACTGAACCACGATAAATACCATGGATGACCAATCCATGGATGACCACACCAGCAATTAATTTGAAACATTTTTCGGAAATTTTGAAGAAAATTTCTTCTTCTAAGTTCTTTGTTAATGGTCATCCATGGTATGTATCGCGGTTAGTCACTAGAGGTTGGTCATAATCATGGTGATGTAGTTATATAAGATCTATTGTGGCCTTGAAATTAGTTTCTTAAGTAATTAGCGGTTTTAATTCCACGGATAACCCTTAGCTGCGAACTGCGCGTATGCAATGATTCTTGTATGGTTTTTTTCCTGTTTGTTTGACATTATTACTATTTTTGATCCTCAACGGTATTTCTCCGCGATTTGATGAGTTGTCAGTCACGAAAAGTGGTCTGAAACATTCCTTATGATCTTAACTGTATTTTTAACCATTGGTCATCCATGGTATTTACCACGGTTCGGCATTGTCTTAATCATGGTAATGCTGTTATGTGTGGTCATTTTTGGCCATGGAAAGCAGTTTCTTAAGTAGTTCGCGTTTTTATTACCTCGGAGAACCCTTAGCTGCGAATTGCGCTTATGCAATGATCCCGCCATGATTTATCACTTTATTTGCACTGTCTTTTTTTTTATTACTATTTTTTATCCTCTTTGGTATTATTTCGCGATTAAATAAGCCGTCAGTCTCGAAAGCTGCAGGTGAAGGGCGATTCCGAACCCTGAAAAGTAAACATGAGTACGGTGCCAAATTGACAGCTAGGTAATCGTACTCATTTGTAATCATACTCGGCTAGTAATTATCGATTACTTTTTTATTTACTCGTGCAGGTCTCTATAAGGTACAAGTGCCCGACTTTTCGTGTTCAGGGCCTGGGTCGAGCAAGCTGTGCACAATTTGTTCAGAGTAAATTGTTGTTGGAAATGTTTACACTTTTCCCCAAGTGCTCAAGTGCTCAACAAAGTGAACACCCTAATTTAATTTTGAGTATTTAAAATATAAAAAAAATACTTACACAATTTTCGGACTCTTTGCCCATAGTGCAGTGCATCAAGGTTCGACCTTTTAAATTACAGCACTAGTCACGACAATATGTTACAATGTTTTTTTTTTTAACTTATAATATATAAACTTCAATGCATGGAAATCGCGCTGGCAGCGCTGCATCAGAAGGAGCCTATTTTAAAAGTTTTTCCGGACGAACCCTGTATATGCTTACATGCTAGTAGAATAAGAATAAGAAATTAAACCTAAGGAAAACTAAAAAATGTTGATTTCAAAGATAAGAAAATGTGACAAAGTACGCTGCGTCGCAATACAAAGAAATTGATCAGTTTTGCAAATTGGAAAAGGCCTCCTTAAAATATCATTACTCTTTCACATGATGATTTGGCTATTTTTAGTTTCCCCGATTATTTATCAACTGCCAATTTCACCTAACACCAATATCTCACGTAAGTTTTGACAATTTTTTTAAAAATTATTGATTTGGAGCCAAACCGTTGGGTGGAGTCTTTCCTTTCACATGCGTACGAGCAAAACATTCCATTGGGGTTATTGAAAGTAATTTTATTAATTTTGTGATGCACTGTCGCAGAACTCACAAATGAAGTAATAGAAAATATAAAAGCGTATTTGAATTTGTACCTAACGGACAGCATTGGCGCCCTCGATCGATATCGATTGATAGTCGATACCCATTAAAATGCTCAATGTGGCGTGAGCCGAGAGTGAGCAAAGCACCACCGGTCACTTAGTCGGCAGAGCTCGAAGAACAAAGTTAAGTCAGCAGAAGTTCTTAGCGTCTTATTTAGCAAGTGGTAATGGAGGTGCTTGTCTTAAATTGCCAATTCTTCCCATAGTTTTAATACTCTACGGAACCGTAGTGCATCCGCCTAGGTCTTGCGTATCTCGGACTGCAAATCCTCCACTGAGTCAGTGTTGCCAACTCCTCCACACATAAAAATGACATTTGAATGCAGAATGCAGACAGATTTTTCTTAAAAGGACAAAAAAACAGGACAACCAATATTTTCTTATTAGTACTGTAAAGCTTTAATGAAAATCTTTATTTTCGTTTAGCTCATATAACACTTCTTCGAAAGTTGTATTATCATCATCAATTTCGGGTGCATATGATGCATTCGTTCCTATTAACTGAAGACAACTATCAGGAACTTGATAGTTTTGGCAACATGCACCACTTCGACGTGAATTTAACCTAGAAGAAAGAAATAAATTTAATTTAATATTTTATGTATGTTAATAAATACTCGCTCGACTTCAGCATTTGACCATGGCAACGACAATGAATTCAGTGCGAATGAAGCCAAATTCTTTGTTGCCTGCGGAGTCCAAATAGTTATTAACCTCAGTCCAAAACAAAACTATGTTTCCTTGATTTTTCAATTGGACAAGGTAAATTGTGTTGTAATGAGCTATTATTTTCTTAATATCGTTACTGTTGCTCTTTATTTGCCCGTAAAATATTTTCCACAGAAATTGCATCGATTTTTTCAAAATTTTTATTTATCAGGCAATCTGATAAGTAATATTTTAGATTTTCATTTTAATATTATGCAACAACAATTCTCATACAGACAACAGTGGTTTGCATACAGTTCCTCCATAAACTCCTCCGGCATTATGCTTGTGTCCACATCGAACACGGTGATCCTCGGCTTGGGGCTCTGGCTTCGCACGACAGCGAGACCAACCTCTGCAGACTTGGCGTTTGCAACCACCCTGTTTATCTCGCCCACCGAAGGTGTGCGGATAATGGCGCAGCTCACGCAGGTCGTGGACACGGACGCCAAGGGCTGGAGCCACTTCCTTCCGGATCTTCTCCGCAACTTGTTTTCCCCTGACGGTGGAATCCAGGCTGGTCACCACAGCAGACAACGTTTGAACTGTCTTGGTCATCCGTGGGGCAGCTATGGGTACAGCCGAATCAGCAACGGGGGTAAGAAAAGTTTGGGCAGCCGGGGTGCCTGCACCTGCCAGACCCTTCGAGGCGATCTCCAACGCGGAGTTCCGCAGCAGCATCGCTACGACAAGCTCGTCGTAACGCGCAATCGCTGCATGAACAGCGTGAGCAGCCTCGGCATCCATCTTGCCACGGAACACTGCGTCCTTGACGCTCAGCTGCACTGAGGACAGTCGCTGGGCAGCACGGAGCATCAGCCAAGGGGCGGGCAGCCACATCTCGGGCGCAGCTTTGTTTGCGGAAAGAGCGGCAGTCAGCGAAGCAGCATGGGCAGCGGCAGTATCGGCAGTAGGGGTAGCAGCGGTAGCAGGGGCAGGGGCAAGGGGGTCGGCTGGAGCAATAAAAATATGCTCATCACTATGTGGCAACTCACCATCTAGTGTGTCCCGCTTCAACTGCCCGTATGCCAGCGACAAAGGTGCCAAATCGTCCGAAGGCACCTTGCTCCTCTTTCCCTTCCTTCCTCGGCGACGGGTACTACCTGAGCTACTCCCGCTCATGACGCTAGCCATGCTCGATGAGCGGCTCAGCGCGCCTGGCGTTGGCATTCCGCTCATTTTGCGCGACCTCTATCGGGGCTCGCGTGGGGAATCAAAACAAAGCGACGAAAGCAACGACGAATTGGACTTGATTTTCGGGAGCGATCAAAAAACACGTCCGTTCACCATGCGAGTCACTAATTAGTTGGTTTTTGGGGGCAGAACTAATCTGATCGCTCAGGTTTTGTTTAACGTGGCATTTTCCAAAGAGGTAGGATTACAACCACGGTGCCCCGATATGTACATAATTGCACATATGACACGAATTGGTAAGGTGCATGCACCAACTTCTGTGCCGTATATGGGTTGATGAAAGCATGCCTGACGATTGGAATCTAAGTGTTCTCTGTCCAATCTTTAAAAAAGGAGACCCTGCACTTTGCGCCAACTACAGCGGGATTAGTCTCCTCCCCATCGCATATAAGGTTCTGTCCCGCATTATTTGTGAACGCCTTAAGCCGCTAATTGATACACTGATTGGACCTTATCAGTGTGGCTTTAGACCTGGTAAATCCACCACAGACCAGATATTCACATTGCGCCAAATCCTGGAGAAGACCTATGAGAGAAACATCGAAAATCACCATCTTTTATCGATTACAAAGCCGCTTTCGACACGCCGATAAGGTCTAGGTTTTTCGAAGCCCTGTCTACTTTAGGTATTCAAGCAAAGTACGTTCGACTTTGCATGATGACGTTGAGAAGCACTCAAAGCTCCGTCAAAATTGGAACGAACCTCTCCGAGCCTTTGATACCAAAAGGGGGTTTTAGGCAGGGTGACACCTTATCGTGTGACTTCTTTAATCTGCTGATGGAGTATATACTGCGCCAGTGCCCAAATGCCAACAGATCGGGCTCCATCTTTAATAAAGAGGGATATTTGAGGAGATTTGGTTGGGGGACGGACAGCTTTCTTTCGTCTGCTTGCTTACAGTATAGTATACGATACGACACATTATATAAATTTATTTGTAAAAAGCTCAAAGCGCTATTTAATTTCTCGTCCACTGCAACTCAGTTAATTAACTCTTACCTAAGCAATAGACAACAGGCTGTAGTCGCAGGTTCAAGCATCTCTGATCTTCTTCAGATTACGCGAGGTGTACCTCAAGGATCTGTCCTTGGACCATTATTGTTCTCTATGTATGTGGCTGGCCTTTCTAATGTGCTGTCCATCTGTAAGATACATATGTACGCTGATGATGTCCAAATGTATGTAAGTCGTCCGCTAAGTCAGTTAAATGAGTGTGTTTCTATATGTAATGGGGAACTTACTAAAGTAAACAATTGGGCTATAAAAAATGGTTTGGGACTTAATCCGCTTAAATCCAAATGCTTGGTTCTTTACAAAAAATCCGCTTAAATCCAAATGCTTGGTTCTTTACAAAAAATCCCTTGATGAGCTGCAGCTGCCTAAGTTATGTGTCGATGGCATGTAAATAAATTATGTTGATGATGCTACCAATTTGGGGTATTCACTTCAATAATATGTTGTCATGGAATGACCACATCAATAGAGTAACTGGAAGGTTATACGGATTACTTAGGCAGCTCTCCATATCCCAAAAGTTTCTACCAATACAAATCCGAATGACAATAGCTAGAATGTATCTGATTCCACCACTATTTTATGGCATAGAGGGTTTTGGGCATTGTGATTCAGCTAGTATGCATAAACTTAAAGTCGCTTTTAACTCTATAGCTCGGTATATATTTAATAAAAAAATAGGACTGAACACATAACGTTTTTGCAAATAAAATTTCGGTCTTTGCCTTAGTCAATGGATAAGGTATTTAGGGCCCCCAATCTTATTACACAACATAATCAACCGCAGAGAACCAATCTATATATATAAAAAAGTTCAACCTGACTGACTGACTGACTGACTGGTTGACCGTCGCACAGCCTAAACCATAAAAGATAGGAAGATGAGATTTTCCCATTAGTTTTATCTTATGGTGAAAGTGAGTACTAAGAACGGATTTTGGAAAATTCTGTTGGCAAATGTGGAAAATTCGCGGAAAACGGTTGTATGGAAACTTTTTGTTTTTCATCGATCAAGTTCAAACTTATTTTCAAAGATCTATTTCTAAATTCGACAACAACTGCATACGCAATCTTCCGGAAAATTTTACCCTGGGTGGGGAGTAGAGTGGTCCAAGGTTGTATGGGCGAAACTTAGTTGGCAGCGATAAGCGCCATAGGCTCATTTTCAAAATTACATAACAAAACATAAGTTGTAAGCATAGTACGCGAAATAGAATTTTGCACAAGAGGAAATTGGCCGGAAAAATCTGAATACAAAAAAGTTTTTATCATGATTTGGCTTGAAACTCGGTTTGTAAGTATAAATACGAAATAGTTTAAAATGTTATATTCCGAAGTTGGAAAATTTGACCTGACGGTCGAAAAATTCCCGGAAAAACTCTGCTTGAAAAAAACTATTTTCATCCGATTGGCTTGAAACTCGGTTTGTAAAGACAAAATACCGAAATAATTTGAAATGTGATTTTCAATGTGGAAAAACCGCCCAAGGAAAATGCCGGAAAATTCTGCATGCAGACAAATTTTCATACAATTAGCTTGAAGCTCGGATTGTAGGTCAAATGAGAATTTATTTTGTTTTTGTTCCGATCGTTGGAATATCGCCGGGATGCTCACTGTGAAGTGAATGGGATGTGGGTGGAAGTTTTTTTGGCAGTGGGTGGTAAGTGGGATGTAAGTGGGTGAAATGTGGCAGGAAGTGGGAGGGATGTGGGTGGGATGAGGGTTGGATTTTAATGGAAAGTGGGCGGGAAGAGGACAGGGAAAGATAGCGGAAAGATGGCAGGAGGTGTGCGGTATGTGGGTGGCAAATGGGTGGAATGTAGGTGGGAAGTGGGCGGGAAGTGGGATGTGGGTAAGTGGTGGGATGTGCAGGTGGGATGTAGGTGGGAGGGGGTGGGTGGAATGTGGCGTTATGTGGGAGGAATGTTGGTGGCAAGTGGGTGGAATGTGGGTGGGATATGGGGTGGGATGTGGGCTGATAGTGGGTGGGATGTGGGTGGGAAGTGGGTGGGATGGAAATGGGAAGTGGATGGGATGTGGGTGGAATATGGGTGGGAAGTGGGCGGAAAGTGGGTGCAAGTGGGCGGAAAAGTGGGTGGGATATGGGCCTGAAGTGGGTGGTAAGTGGGTGTGCGTTGGTTATATACTGTTGAAGGCGCAGCGAAGCGTGACAGGCTATTTGCTAGTCTACATTTATAAAACTGTTCAACCTGACTGACTGACTGGTGACCATCGCACAGCCCTAAGCCATGAAAGATGGAAGATGAGTTTTTACAGTAGTTTTATCTTGTGCTGAAGGTGAGTACTAAGAACGGATTTTGGAAAATTCTGTCGGAAATGGAAAATTGTCGGAAAACTTTGTATGAAACTTTTTGTTTTTCATCCGATCAAGTTCAAATTTTTTTCAAAAATCAATAAAGTAATTCAACATTAACTGCATATAATCTTCCGGAAAATCAACCACCACTGGGTGGAAAAGATGAATGGTCAAGGTTGCCAGCCATTTGCTCCCAGTTCATTTTAAAGGCACACTTTGATTTACAGTTGCGAGAGCAGAGAGCACACGCAAGCCAAAGCAGAGAGCATAAATCGAGAGAAACGATTTCAATGTGTGCGTGGGAGCAATTGAATTGGTTACCGATCAGGAGCGTAAGAAAATGAAACAAAATTTGTAACCAATGAATCAAGGCAGAGGAATAAGTTTTGTTCCGTTGCCTCGGCAACAACAACAAGACAGAGTACAAATTAAGAAACTACAGTTGCAAATAAACAAACACAAATACAAAAACTCCAGCCACAATTAAAATAACAGCAACATAAAATAATGTTTGGGTGGGAAGTGGGAGCGATGTGAGTGGGAATTGGACGACAAGTGGGTGGGATGTGGGTGGGGGGATGGGTGGGAACTGGAGGATGTGGGTGGGATTTGGGTGGGATTTGGGCGGGGTGTGGGTGGGAGGTGGGGTGGGAGGTGTGTGTGGGATGTGGGGTGGGAGATGGGTGGAAACTGGATGAGGAAGTGGGAGGGATGTTGGTGGGAGGTGGGAGGGATTTGGGCGGAAAGTTAGGTGGGATGTGGGTGGGAGATGGGTGGGGAACTGGAGGGGATGGGGGTGGGTGGGATTTGGGCAGGGTGTGGATGGGAAGTTGGAGGCAAGTGGGTCGGATGGTGGGTGGGGGTGGGAACTGGAGGGGATGTGGGTGGGAGGTGGGTGGTATTTGGGCGGGGTGTGGGTGGGTGGTGGGGGGAAGTGGGTGATAAGTGGGTGGGATGTAGGCTGGAAGTGGGTGGAAAGTAGGTGGGAAACGGGTGGAAGTTGTGTAAAGTAGGATGGGGTGTAGGTGGGATGGGGGGGTGGTAAGAACACATAGCAAGTCGTAACATTGAAAAGCAAATGGTAACGTTAGTTTCCAAGCCTCATGTAGATTTGATTTTCTGAATATACAGAAGCAAATTTATCATTTCAAATTTGATAAATATTTGACTCTCAACGATTGACTTCAAACTGATTCTGATCAGTAGTTTGTATACTGTTCAAGAGCGCAGCGAAGCGCGACAGGCTTTTTGAGCTAATGGGTTTAGCGGTAAACGAGGACAACAAGACGAAATACCTAGTGTCTTCGATCTGTTGCAAAATGGGAGAGTACAACAACATCAGCCTGAAATTCGAAGAAGAATCACGCTCGCCAAATGATGCTATTACGGACTAAGTAGGAGCTCAAGAGCAGAAACCTCAAGCGATGAACAAAAATAGCGCTATATAGTCGCTTATCATCCCAGTCCTGCAATACGGCGCATAAGCATGGGCAATATCATCAGCGGATGAGGCGGCGATTGGCGTTTTCGAACGAAAGATTCTTCGCAGGATTTATGGACCTTTGAAAGTTGGCGAGGATTTTCACATCCGAAGGAATACGAACTATATGAGCTCTATGGGGATACTAGTTGGTCAAGCGCATAAAGCAACAGCGGCCGCGCTGGCTGGGACATGTTACCCGTATGGATGATCAAGCCCAGCAAAAATGGTCTACAAGAGGAATGGAAAGCACTGGGACAAGGCAAGGGACGACCACCTCTAAGGTGGACGACCAGGTGCGGAAAGACATTTAAGCTTGGCGTGAAGAACTGGTGCCAGCTCGCACGGAGCAGAAGACCCAGGACATAGTTGCAGCGGCCGAGACCGTCAAACG
>JAEIGQ010000432.1:0-84981 GCA_018904275.1 Lordiphosa clarofinis | reverse complement strand
AAAAAAATTTTTCTGAAGGTATACAGTACCCTTAAAGCGATTCATTAAAATTATAATTGTTACACTACTTAAAATTAACGAAATTTAATAAATAGCTAACTTTTAATTAGTAAAAATATTTATTAAAAAAAAATTATTTATTACTAAAAATATTACTAAAAATAATTTTTTTCATACAAAATAAATATTTTTAACAGGGCTCAATACCGGAACCAGAACCGGAACCGTTAACCGAAATAAATCGTTTCAAATCGCGTACCGGAACCGGAACCTGAACCGATACAAAAATTTTTTTAAGAACCGAATACCGTTTACCGTTATTATTGGAACCGATAAAACCGGAACGAAACCGAAACTTTGGTACCGGTACGGTTCCGGTTTTTTTTTATACGCTGTACCTAATTATGTTAGGAGTGTGCAAAATTATGTAACTGAGAGGAATCATTTCCGACCTTATAAAGTTCTTGATCTTATGTATGTAGACAAAAAAACAAAAGATTGAACAGTCCAAAATATAGCAAAGTTTGGAAATGGTAATGACGGGTAAACAGAAGGTGTAGATCAAACAAACACAAAAAAACCATGAAACAACTAAAATAAATGCGAAATTTGTTAGATTTTCTTATTCCCAAAATTTTTATGAAGATTTGATAGACTGCAATAGTAGAGGGTAAAAATATGTGGTGTAGACCGAACTGTCTCAAAAATAGGAAATTTACAAAATTACATGAGTTCAGAAAAGTATAAATTTGCAAAAATTCTTATATGAGTTAATGAGACGTGTTGATCAAACGGACCAAAAAATCGCAAAATTTGCAAAATTTTATAACGATTTTGATTCTTATGAAGACGGGTAAATAAACGGATGGTGAATTTTGCTAGATAAATATTTGGTTTTAATAATTAAAAATTAGTTTCTTATTAAATTTTCTTAATTTTAATTAGTTTAACAACATCGTTTTTAATAAATCGTTAAAAAAAATGAATATGTTTTTTTTTATCGCATGCGATATTTGCAACATTTTAAACTTTTCACTTTGACAGTCGATTCTGAGTCACCCGGTAGAGCTACAATAAAATAAAATAAAATCGTCCCTTTGAAATTTTTTTAAAATCTCTTACCGTTCAAAAGTTACGATTTTTGCAACCCCAAATTCGCGAAACCGGCCACTGTGCGCCATGTCCCCTCAACACCCTAAGTATTAATTGAGGGTTGGTGGTACGTGGCGTGGATCCGACAGATCTGACAGTGCTACAAACTTCGCCTCGTTCGCTATGATTTCACCAGGGGCGAGATGGCGATGTTGGGATTGGACAGGTTCCCAGCGCCATCGTCTGTTTAGTAATTCTTGGTTGTACGCGTGGGTCCTGCAAACAGTGATAACAACTTCGTTTCGTCTGCTATGGTGTCACCTGGGGACAATTGGATGTTTATGAGGCTGAATATATTGAAATCATCGCTGTTGTCCAATAATTTTGGTGTGTTGTGTTTGGCCCTAAAGGCTCTTCCCGACCCCTTTTACGTGAGGGCTGTTGGCATATAGCGTGGACCCTGCTGACAGGGTTACCATCAAGGACGAGGCGACGTTGGTTGGACTCACAAGTTTATAATATACATTCTCTTGTTTGGTCTGTTGGTAAGTTCATAACGTCGCCCCATCTTGGGGATAAAACAAACTTTGGTGGAGCTGGGCAAATCAAAGTTATCACACACGTCGCCTAGGAAAAGATCTGTTGATTGTGGTGCTTTAAGTTCGTTTATGTAAGACAAAACCAATAAAACGCCTTCGTAAATTACTGTGAAAGACTCTGAATTTTCTCGCTAGTGAGGTGTACTACTGCAGGAGGTGTATGCAGGAGGATAGCGATCAAATAATGCAGTGCAACCGATTTTTTGCCTGGAATCATTTTGATTGTGTTGGATCCGGCCACGATAGACCCACCGATATTTAAAATTGTGATTCCGCAATTGCATCTGCGGAAGTCGTCAAAACTATATTGACAAGTCTCCCTCATACGTGCTTAAGCACAGGCGTCTTCACCACCGGGCAAATTAATGGAAACATTAGCGGAAATGTAAATGTAAAAAATTTTAAAATTGGCTATACAGCTCATCCAACAGGGCCAAGCCAAGCTTCTCTCAATCTCTTGGCGGGTGTGCCTTTTATATTTTTCCCACAAGAGAAAGGGACCTACAGTTTAAAGCCGAATCCGAACCGCAAAGTTTGAGAATTTGATTTTTCAAGGCTAGTTACTTCACAGCTGGCGCCAATAGCTGATGAAGGTGACCGTATGTGTAAAAGCTTTTTTTCTAAGGAAAGAAATTTAAAGAGCAGAAATGGGTCTCGAATTTGGACTAGCTCCAAGCTCCAACAATGCTGCTGTATCCATACCAAGTAGTTCATAACATGTGGAGTTCCGTAGGTAGGTCAATACAGCGATACAACCAATTTCGGGACTTAAGCCTATTTTCGATGATAATTCACAAAACTATGGCCGAGAGTGGCCCAGCGGCTAGCGCGTGCGTGAGGTCGCGGGTTCGATCTCACCTCGAAATATCTAATAAAATTTTTTTTTCTTTTTTTAGAAAATAGCTTTTACACTTCCGGTCACCTTCATCGGCTATTGGCGCCATCAGTGAAGTAACTAGCCATGCCATCACTAAAGGCCAACAGAGCAAGACAGGTAGAGTGCAGCCATTAAGCTACAGAATTTTAAAGTTGCGATCAAGGCAGTTTAGGTTTAGGCTAACACGCTTTCCAAGACACTTAGAAAATTTCTAGAACCAGCGTATGCTGCCACGTTCCTTTTTCCCCGTCCGGAACATCACCGCTTTACCATGAAAAGAGCGGGAGCAAAAATGTAAAGCTGTGCTGCATCAAAGGCTGTCACAATTGGTCCCACCCCCTTACTATAGTTACGAAGAGTAATAAACTCTTATGGGTCAATCCGGGCCTCAAATGTACCAAGACCAGGGAGCTGGCACATCCAAGCCCATCGAGATGCGGACCAGACGAACAATTCCCATTTGTTATCAAAATAAAGTAATAAATACTTATACACTTCTATATGAGGGCTAATCCATGACACACATCAATAATAAGGTCTGTAAACAGCTTAAGTTACAAGAGGTCCGACAATCACTATGCCTGACCGAAGACGCATCAGAGCGGACCACACGGAACATATCCAATGTTCACACAGGAAACCAATTCTTAATGAAGGAGTAAGATAGCCTGAAACGACCTGCGTGTGCTCCCAGAATAGTTCCGGTACCTGGCGGGATTACCTATAGCTCTTCCCACCGTTCACATCCGCGCTAATAATCGGCAGCTAGCTAAGTAAGAGTAATGGCCAATATCGTCTGGGTTGGACGCTACAAACCGCACACCACATGAGTGCACAGGAGGACATGTAAACATACAAAAGGGCGACTACATCTTTAACGACGGAAAGCTGCATGATGCCGTCAAAAAGGTGTTTTCTAAAGACGCGAAGAAAGTGCAATCTCCGAAGCAGCACCTGGCCTGATACTCCAAGTAGAACGCACTGCACCCAGTGGAGTTACAGCCACAGAACCCGCGGTTAGGCACGTTCCCATCAAGCAAGGCTTGGAACGACTCCCAGACACTGGATTAAAATTAATCCCAGAAAGAAACCTCAATAACCAAGCTTATATTTACGAACAGCGCGGTTCCTACTTATTTGGGCGGTTGAACGATTTCAGCAAACAGAAGAACCGTGAATCGCGTGTGGGATCTCTGTAGATCATAACAACCTTTACCACCAGCAATGCTTACGGACCCGGAAGAGTCCAGCTTGTGTGCAACTCAGCTGTACAGCCTGGCGGATATGCCCCTAAGGACTTTATACAAAGCGGACCAGACCTGTTGAAACCAGTGAATAAAACCAAATCGTGCTTTGGTAAAAAATCTGGAGTTGGAATCTGGATTTTTAGTCCGGTATGTAACGGTATATATATATAAAGAAAGATAGGTCATTGGCTCAGCGTCCATCCGATTTCTTAGCGAAAACATAATAATTACATCTCGCAAAATTATGGTGCATCACAAATGTGTCACTCATTCCACAAGGGCGAGGTCGGTCTCTTGCTAGAACGAGAGCGCCAAGTTGGTAGTTTCTCAGAAAGCAGCACTGTCAGCTGCTAGACTGGCTCCCTACAAACAGAACATCTTCACATGCCTGTCAATTAGGGCAGTTCCATCTGGAATAAGCGTATTCTGTATATTAAGAGTCATCCCTAATGAGCAGCCTTAACTTCGTCAACCGCCGTGGAAATCCGAAGGAGATTTTCACTGACAACGGAACCAACTTTACAGGTGCCCAGAATATTGTCTGCGATTAGCTCCATGAAGTAAACTTTGATGAAGTCGAGGATTAGTTCGATAACATCAAGAGGAGAATCAATCCACCTGCAGCTCCTCTTATATGGAAAAAATCGCCCCTTTATAAAGGTTTTGAATAGTTGTCCCAAAAGTACATTCGGAATTGACCAAGGACAACCAGGGGAGACGAGTGATCATCAAACTAGCCAGAGAGACCTTCCAACGACGGATACCTAAGGATGCTGTGCTGGACGTCGGCAATAATGGATAATAGAGACATCCGAATCTGTTATCCCTTACTTCTTTTTAATCATATTTGTTTATCAAATTCAACAGAAAGAAAAGAACCGTTGATATTGGTGCTTTAAGTAAGCCTACGAGGTAAGCAACAGGCTGGTATGCTGATTTGAGCTAAATTCGGCTGCAGATATCAAAGGCAACTATTCTTAAAAATATATATGAGATCTCTTCGTTCATACGAACGAATATGGCTATATAAACTTGGCTGTCGACCATACCAAATCTGAGGTAAATTTCGATGTACACTACGACTAATTTTATTACATTTAAAAAGTGTATTATAATTTTGCCCAGAAGTTTGCAACGCACAGAAGGAATCATCTCCGACCACATAAAGAATATATATTCTTGATCAGCATGGCGAGCTGAGTCGATTAAGCTTTGTCCGTCCGTCAGTCTGTTTCTACGCGAACTAGTCCCTCAGTTTTGAAGCTAGCGAGCTGAAACTTTGCATAAAGTCTTTTTTTGTCTGCACGCTACTAATATGTCGAAACCGCCCGGATCAGATGACTACTTCTTGTAGCTGCCATACAAATGATCGGTCGGAAAATGGGTTTTGGTCAGAAAACCCGTTTTTTACTACATACTATATAATACTACAAGTTTTTAAGCTGATCTGCGAAGTTTGGTCGACGTCGCTAACCGTTGAGACAAGCGTTTTCAAGTGTATTAAAACTTCGGCACAGACGAAGTTAGCCTTGCCTTTCTGGTTTATATGGGCTTTATGTCCGTGGGCTTTTTGTCACGTCACAAAAAAAATTAAAGGGGTTCATCAAAAAAGAAAATATACATTTACAAAGAAAGCGTATACAATGTCAGCGCCAAAGTAAAAAATGTACTGGGATAGTTGAAAAATCGAATATTCCTATGTTGGTTTAAATTAGTGGTGCACAAACTCACATTATCATGATTTGCGCTGGTGTGCGTAGCAGAACAACACGAAGTAAACGTTGTTATGTCAAATATAGGCTACAAACAAACACACATATGTGTGTGCGTGCATTTTATAGAGCACACGTATTCTCTTTCTCTCTATGCGTGTGTCGGCTGCGACGCTGGCAGAATTATGACTTCGTATCCCACGGGATACGAAAAATGAAATGTGTGCACCACTGGTTTAAATAGATACGCCTGTCCGACTACCATATAAACAAGCAAAGGTTGGCGTCCTTAAACAGCTCACCAGGAGCAAACATCCTGCGCGAAATGCCTTGCAATGTCACGCTTCAAAATTGTGTTATTTTTCATAAGGAATAAATTGTATGTATTTTTACAACACACTAACGTCAATTTTACTTCCTCACAGAAGAAGACAAAGGTTGTAGGCCCTATTTGATGTTATAAACACGAATTTTATATATGCACCATACTGTTTTCATTCCGCTAAGATAATCTCTAGTGTGAAACCATTTATTTTAGTAATGCTCAAGAATTTCAGTATAAATTCGTTCTCTCGAACTCAATTTATAAGAAATTGTTCCAGTGTTCCATTTTCACGTTCCTAAAATAACGAAAACTTGATGAAGATAGTTTACTGAAAAAAGGTTTTTCATGTTACCCCAACTACATTCGAAATTTTGCGTCTTTGCTAATATCGATAATTTTATAAAGCTACGCTGTTCGATTGTGAAGAATTCCTTGTAGCGAAAATGTAAGTAAATAATTAAGGAGAATTGTGTGTTTTCTTTAAAATGTAAATACCGGTTTTTGATCAAAACTATATATATGTGTGTCGGAAGTGAAATCGAATGCTAAAAAGAGGCCGAACAATTACCTTTTTCTGCTAAACAGATACATATGAATGCACATACATACATACGTCCATGCAATTGAGTGTGCATGCAAACGTAAGTTAAAATTGGGGTTGTGAAAGCATATACAACATAACATATGTATGTACGTACATTGTTACATGTAAGTGCATAAGAACGTATGTATATATGTACATATGTGTTACAACTATGTGTTAAAGCCGATTTAGAGCAATGAGGTTCCATGCATACATACATATGTATACATATCAACGGGTACATCTGTCAACATTGGCCCTGTTAGGCAGATTACCTGGCTCCTTGGGCGTGCATTATGTCCACATGTTTTAAATTAGTCGAAATACGAAAACTCAACAATTACAGCCACTAACTTGCATCGCTTCTTCCATGCAATTCGGCTTGAACAGCCCAAATGGGCTATGTATGCTTTAAATTTATGTTTTTAACGGAACTACAGTTCAACGACGAATTCGAGCAGAAATGTTTTAAGTCATGTCTATTTACTTAATTAAGTATATTTACTAATAGGCGGGAAAGTGGCTGTTTGTGTGCCTGCTGTGCGAGCGGTTTTGGACGCGGACCCATTTCGGGAAAACTTAAAAAAAATTAATTTTTTGGTAAGAGCCAAACAAGTTCTTCCTCATTTATATTCGGCATTAAACTGTAGGTGCCCTTGTTCGAAAATTTGAAGCACACAATTAACGAGATTGAGAGAAGATCGGCTTGGCCCGCAAAGTTTCGATCCTGACCCTAACATTTTATCCGAATCCGTCCCTACAGTGTAATTGAGAAACGTGTAATAATAAAATATTTAACTAAAGTACTTAGAGTTCGTACAGTTCAGAGTAGTTTAAAATCATTCTCGTCCAAAGCCGATCTTAAATTCTATTCCGGCCAACCTGATCCCGCAGACATGGCCATTAAATTTAATTTTAGACTTTTACAAACAAAGAGTAAAAATTTAGTTTGATTCTTGGTTTATTTATTTCTTATATACGATAATGTATACCATTTAATTTATCTTTGAAAAAAATTTCAATTTAGAATATCAATCGCATATCACATTTTAAACGCGTATTAACTTATTTGTTTCAGATGAGCCCATAATGAGTTATGATGTAAAATGTAAATGTAAAATTGGCTAAACAGCTCCAAAGGGACCAAGCTAAGCTTCTCTCAATCTCTTTAAATTTTTCGCACTAGAGAAAGGGACCTACAACTTAACGCCGAGTCCAGACGGTAAAGTTTGAGAATTTGCTTGTTTGAAATAAACTTTTTTTTATTTGATGATCCGTGGCGGGGTCGTACCCACGACCTCCCACCCAGCAGTCCAGCACACTAACCGCTGGCATGGAGCAATAAGTATTAGAGAGAAACTTTGCTCAGTCGACACCATGATACAATAAGTATACTTATTGTATCATGGTCGACACCGCTTCTGTCAAAAAATCGTCACCTGTTGCTCTCATTTACGCTCTCTAGATACTTTTTAATCAGCTGTTCGCTCTCTCTGGCAACATTTGGGTTATGGTCGTCTCGCTCTAACCACAGTGATTTCCTACTGACACTTTGAAGTATCTTTTTGGGCACTATCGATTTTCAGCAACAAAATTGAGCGGCATTCGCAACCTGCCTCTCTAATAATAAGTCCTCTCTGCCGCTGGGACACACACGGCCACATGATAGACACCGCATATTTTCCTAGTTGGTTTCGAAGATTCGCTGTAACACACTACAGTATTGAAAGTTTTAATTGCAATTTTTTTCAAATGTACTTTAGATATTGTACGAAAGTTAAGCGAATTGAAACTGGCTAAAATCCTAGTAGATTTCATATGCTATATGTCAGATAAAATCAGAATTTACTCTGTTATTGAGAGAAGCTTGGCTTGGCACCGTTGGAGGAGCTGTATAGCCAATTTTACATTTTTTTACTCTGTTATTTGTAAGTTTAAGTGACTGATGGGGCTTTCCAGAAGGTTTGAAAACATCGGCCTTATCTTGTATTGATTTTTGTCACACATGTTTGCTTGTATTCCAATCCACTAACCTTACAAGAGCTCTTCAAAAAATGTTACACCTAACTGAAAAATAATTCCATTCGATGCATTTTACAAAAAGAGTTTGATTGCGAAAACTAACGGTGGGCAGCAAAGTCTAACTAATCTGCAGTACAACTCCGGTTTTTTGCGATATAAGTCGTTGCATGACTTGTGTTTTACCGTTGTTTGAGAAGTATAACGGTCTCTTGAGGGTGCATCGGGCCTTGTTGAAAAATATGGGGAATGAATGGTTATATTTATCTGGCATATACTGCCATTTTTTTAAATATTCCTTTAACCAGTCCGCCATCCTTGTTCGTGGTGAAGATAAAAACTGTATCTGTTCGTTATGGCATATTCTGTAATTGGTCGAGTTTCTCTATCATAACATTTTGATATCTAGTGTCCTATATACCATGGTGGTTGGAACCCTGTTTGTAACGCTATAGACTTGTGACTTAACAATTTTTTAAACTTTGGGAAAAATATTATTTTTATCAAAAAACAACCATATTTGCATATTAAATTTCTACAAATTGTATGTGATGAGCAAAATCAAATATTCGTGCTTGGTTTTTCTGTAACGTCATACAATGCAGTTTATAACCTCGCTTAATACAAGATTATGCAAATATCTCGTAAATCTGTCGTGCTGGGGGAGAACGGAAAATTGATTTGAATTTAGCGACCAAAAATATAAATGGAAAGTTAGCTAATTCTCTGTGGCAAAGCTTGTTTATTTTTGTAAATATGTGTAATTATAATTGTTCATACATTAAAAAAAAACATATTTTTATTATGTGTAGTTTTGCTCAAAGTCTGTTTTCGACGTGATTTATTTTAATGCAATTATGTTTTCTATTCTTTTCACAGATTTCTAAAATATGTCTGTGCACTATAAATTCAAAAGTACCCTCCATTTTGACACAATTACGTTTGATGGGCTTCATATTTCTGTTGGAGATTTGAAAAGGGAAATAATACAGCAAAAGCGTTTGGGTAAAATAATAGATTTTGACCTGCAGATAACAAATGCCCAAACCAAGGAAGGTAAGTAGTTTGGCTAAATTTGAAAGAACGTATATTATAAAGGTCGTTTTATACTTCAGAATATAAAGATGATGGATTCTTAATACCAAAAAATACCACTCTCATCATTTCTCGGATACCCATAGCCCACCCAACAAAAAAGGGGTGGGACCCACCAGCTGAGAACGCTTTCGCAAATGCACCTCCTAGCAAGCAAGATAACTTTAATATGGACCTCTCCAAAATGCAAGGTAGTGAAGAGGATAAGATACAAGCAATGATGATGCAGAGTACTGCAGATTATGATCCAAAAACGTAAGTACCATTTTGATTGTATTATTCGTAATTCGAATAAAATATCTCGTCAAATGCTTTAAAAAACAAAAAAAGACTTTGAAATATAGACTTTGTATTTGAAGTTTTTTTATGACTGCGACAATGGGCCCATTCAACAGATTGCAAAGTGTATTATAATATGGCCCAGAAGTTTGCAGCGCATTCATTTCCGACCCTACAAACTATATATACAGCGGTGTCACAGAAATCTCTACCAACCAAATTCCAACCCAAAACCAATTCTCGGTGTCACAGAAATCTCTTTCGGTTAGTTTTAAATCTCTCGTGATTTGTTGGGAGATTTGGAGATAGCGCACTCTGAATACCAACAAGCACTAAGGGCTGCCAAGTTACATTGAATGATTGGCGCAAAAAATTTTTTAAATTTTGGATTTTATCTTTGAAGAATATGACTTCAATTTGAATTATAATTTAAAAATGCATCGTAAAACATGTAACACAATCAAAGTATTTCATTTAAACATCAAATTAACTCATAAGTAGAAGATGGGAAATTTTTTTTGCAAGAAAGGACAACCCTGTTTATAGATTTGATTGAAAAATACCATTAGCATGGACACAATCCTTCCGACCTTCAATCCTTCAAATAAGAAAATGAAATCTCTTGAAGTTTTGGGACACCGACGGAGTTTTCGAGCGTTTTGCAAACCAACCGAGGCCAAAATCTCTAGAGATTTCTGTGACACCCCCGATATTCTTGTTTAGGGCCGTCAGTCGGTTTCTACACAAACTAGTCTCTCAGTTTTAAATCTATCGAGCTAAAACTTTGCACTTCCTGATTTCGCTGCATTTTCGGCTTGCACCACTCACAGAAACACGACGCGTCCTGTTTCCAGGTGCTCATGGACAACTGACCAGCCGCTCGTTCGTTAGCTAGGAACGCCCTCTACCGAATCCAGTTTGTGCGTGCATGCTGCGAAATATAGTCGCGACGGAAGAAAATCAGTCCTATTATCTTTAGGACAAACCCTGTATAACTCTGCAATTTTCGAGCGCCTAGAAAACTTGGTCCACAAGAGAAAAATTCTTAAAATCTTAGCTAGTCTATATACATAAAGTGATAAGACATTGGTTGTGATCACTGATCTGCAGCCGAAACCATAATAGATCGAAACTTTAAAATTTCACAATAGCTTCCCACAGTGATCGGACATTGTATTAAGAAAGCATTTCCTCAACGCAGCTCCCATTGCTCTCCAAAACGAAAATCTCTATAAATATAAAAGAGAGTGTCCTGATTCACTGATTAACTGACTGATTCACTGACTGATTGGCAATCATCGCACAGCCTAAACGGTAAGAGATAGGAGGCTGTAATTTGGACAGGAATTTCTGTTAGTGGTGAAAGTGCGTACTAAGACGGGGTTTTGGAAAACTCCACCCGAAAAAGTCGGAAAAGCGTGGGAAAAGTTTGTATGGGAAAAATGTTATTTTTCATCCGATTGCCTTGAAACTTGGTTTGTAGGCATAGCACGCGAAATAATTCGACACGTGTTTTCCCGATTTTGGAAAATCCGCCCACGAGGAAAATGGCCGGAAAATTCTGCATGCAAAAAAATATTTTTCATCCTATTGGCTTGCAACTCGGTTTAAAAAGATAAAATACGAAATAGTTTGAAATGTGATATTCCGAAGTTGGAAAATTTGACCTGACGGTCCGAAAATTTCCGGAAAATTCAGCATGAAAAAAACTATTTTTCATCCGATTTTCTTGAAACTCGGTTATAAAGGACAGAATACGAAATAATTTGAAATCTGATTTTTTAATTTCGGAAAATCCACCCACGAGGAAAATGGCAGGAAAATTCTGCATGAAAAAGTTATTTTTCATTCGATTGGCTTGAAACTCGGTTTGAAGGGACAAAATACGAAATAGTTTGAAATGTGATTTTTCAATGTCGGAAAATTCCGACCCCAGGCGTGAAAATTCCCGGAAAATTCTACATGCAAAATAACTATTTTACATCCGATTGACGTAAAACTCGGTTTGTAAACTCAAAATGAGAATTAATTTTTGTTTTTATTTCCCAATGTTGGAAATACCGCCGGGATGCCCACTGGTAAGCGGTTGGGAAGTGAATGCGATGTGGGTGGTGTGAGTGGGATGTGGTTGGGAAAAAGGGTGGTAAGTGCATGTAAAGTGGGTGGAATGTGACGGGAAGTGGGAGGGATGTGGGTGGGATGTAGATGGGAAGTGGGTGGGAAGTGGGTGGGATGTGGGCGGGAAGTGGGTGGTTAGTGGGTGTGCGTTGGTTCTATACTGTTGAAGGCGCAGCGACGCGCGACGGATTATTTGCTAGTATATTATAAATACGGTACAAAAAATCTTTGAAAGTCTATCAAATAAAATTATAGCATAAACTTATAACGACTCCGGCTCGTTGTTATAACAAAAATAATAAAATAAATATTAAAAATAATATGGAGATAAATAAAAGGTGAAAAAATCAAATCCAAAAATACTTCTGTAGGAACAAGAAAAAATATAATAATATAATAAATTAAAATAAAACAGAGGAATAAAACAAAACAAAAAAAGAAATAATTACTTTTGTTGGAGCATACAGTTAATCATTTATATACTAAGATATTTGAAAATGTACGATAAAGTCATAGAAAACGTATATAATAATAGAAAAGAGCATAAACTTATTTAAGAGAGGCTTGCGGCATCTCTCCAAATATTTTTTTATCTTGTCCGCTTTTATCTCATCCGATCTTATCTTTGTGCTTGGCGCTATCCGTGTAATGCAAGATACAATAAAACCTTGGCCTAGTGATCTTAGTTTAAGTTGCGATTGAGTGCTGGCAGCAGCCAGCCAATTGAAATTTAAAATCAAAGCAAGTGAAGCTTTTAAACTTTGTTTCATCTGACGAAAATTCATATGAGCAATCAGGTCGTGCAAATGGAGCTTAACACTTCGTAAAATTCCTCACGGAGTTTTAATTTAATCAAAAGTAAATATTAAAATAAAGTACGTAAAACAAAAATTCAATTTACATAAAACGCGAAACCGATTATTTTGGGCATAAACAATTTTGCATATAGGCAAGATTATTGTTAAATTGAGTTGACCTCGAAGGAATGGAGAATTTAAGGCGACCTAAAAGTTCAGTGGAGTCTATATCACAAATAATAAGCTTATGCAGAAAAGAATCTTCTAGGATTCTTCTACGAATAGCTAACGAAGGAAGGTCAATGAGCAAGAGTCTGCTGAAGTACAATGGCAGACTAAGGATGCGGTTGCAATCCCAGTACGGACTAGAGCAGTGTACAGAACCATTGTGATGTAGATATCTCGCATACTTTTGTAGATAAAGTGTTCATACCTTTTAAAGATATTCAGTAATCAAGATTATATATCTGAATGACAAAGATCAGATGAACGTTTCTCAACTTATGACCAAAAAAAAATTTCCCGCCGCAGCGCTGCTTTCAGCTGCTTTTTTTGGGAGCAGAGTATATTCCAGTCGTGCTGGACTTTCTTATTTGTTGAACAATTTTTAATTGACTACGTTTTAGAAGAAGATTTAATAGATGATCTAATATATTTATGCACTTTTTTTTCAATTTTAAGGTATCATCGTATTAAAGGACAATCTCAAGTTGGCGAAGTTCCGGCATCTTATCGTTGTAATAAATGCAAAAAAAGCGGTCACTGGATCAAAAACTGTCCCTATATATTAGGAAAAGACCAGTATGAAGTTAAACGAAATACGGGTATCCCGCGGTCTTTTAGAGACAAGCCTGATATGTAAGTACAAAAGTACAATCCAACACTTATTTCCTTTCTACACTGAATTTTTGGAATTTCAAGCAGGGTTGGAACCGGGTCTTAAACTGGTTCGGAACCGGTCTTGCATCAGTATGATGTCCAACCACATTTTTTATTACTAAATTTTTTTTTATCTGGCTTGTCCCATTTTCCATCAAATCTTGCGGAATTTGTTTTGGTTGTTTTTCTTCTTTTAACTTCAAACCCACAATTACCTTTTGAAGACAAAAATATTCCCCCGAACTCTATAATCATTTATGAGATATCGGAAACGGGAACAATCCACCTAAAAAAAACTTTAAAATATTATTTTTTATTTTTAGGTCATCTGAACAAGAAACGTCCAAGTTTATTTTGCCTGTGGAGGAAAAACAGGAAATTCCAGAAGACTTAATATGCGGCATATGTCGGGATATATTTGTCGATGCAGTTATGATACCCTGCTGTGGTAGCTCTTTTTGTGATGATTGTAAGTATATTTGTTATAATATTAAAAACATAAGTTAGTAAATATTTAGTTTTTAATATTTTCGATTTAATAACTAAAGAGGAGTTGCGATCTCCGTTTACCAAGGGTTAGGGTTCGAAAATGTTAGGTTCGAGGTTTTTGGGCAAAGGCTTTGGTTTTAACCTTGATTCGTTGCACGTTTTACACAATTTAAAATAAAATAACAATTAATTTTTTAGTTTATTTATAATTTTACATTGCAAGGAAACTGTATATAAATAAACAAAAAAATAAAAACAATACATTTTGTGTATGTTGTGCTGTTAACTAAATAATTAATTACAAAGGCCAACAACCATTTTTGTCCAGCCCTCTCGATGAAAAATTTATAGTCCAATTCATAAAATTTTAACGTCATTCTCGCGAGGTTGTTTTGTATCAAGCAAATATGAATGAATTGGAAAATATATACTGCGAAATGCCGACATGCCAACAGAACCGGCGGATTTATTTATAAAGATCTAATGCTACTTGCATATGCCGATGATATTGACATTAGCGGCAAAACCACACGGGCAGTAAGCAAGGCGTTTTCAGAGATTAAGAAGGAGTCTAAATTAGTGGGTTTAGCGGTAAATGAGGATAAGACGAAGTACCTAGTATCCGCGGACAGAAAGTCATTGCGACTTGGACAATCTGTTACAATGGAGGAGTACAACTTTAATGTTGTGGAGGATTTCGTCTACCTCGGAACGATGATAACCAGCAAGAACAACATCAGTCTGGAAATCCGACGAAGAATCACTTTTGCGAACCGATGCTACTATGGGCTAAGTAGGGAGTTCAAGAGCAAAGACCTCAAGCGAAGAACAAAAATAGCCCTTTACAAGTCGGTTATACCAGCCTGGTCTGGTCAAGCGCATAAAGCAACAGCGGCTGCGCTTGCTAGTACATGTCGCCAGAATGAAGGAAGAAGCTCCAACAAAAAAGGCGTATAAATCGAAGGCGGTTGACTACGGAAGCGAATGGAGAGCGTTAATCGCAGAGGCCCAGACCGTCAAACGGTTGTAATGGCCAATAAAGAAGAAGAAGAAGAAAAATGAATTTGGAGCAAATTGTTTGAATCTAGTACTGATTGAATGTTATTGTACATTTGCTTTACAATTAATGTGAGGCCTATTTTAGATCACGTAGTCGTATAGCAAAAAATCAAGTTTAATATGGAAAACGAAGCGACGGTATGTAAAATTGATATCTGCGGTGATAAGAAACGAAATGTTTGTTTTGTTGTTGTTGTCAATTGTTTTGTGTATTGTGTTCTTAGCAGAAAAATAACAAATGTAATTGTGTTTCGTGGAGTAATACTTTTGCGGCGCATGTAGGCGCAAGCAACTAAAAATGACAAGTTATTTGTTAAAGCCCATGGTATATAGTGTTATTAATCTTTTTTGCGCATTTTGTCGCTTTATTGAATAATTTGCATTTTCAGTGACATATGAGTTTTCGCACGAAACTCTGATCGATATTTGGGACAGAAACAATCGAAATGCAGATTCCATAACTGAATACATTAAAGCAGAGAAATTAAAAGGATTTATCTCTCATATAAATCGATATTTGCCAAAATGCCAAAGACATCTGTCAAGATTTAAAACCAAGCACTCAGAATAGCTTTTGAAAAATTTGGAAGTGGAAATTGATCATGAAAATTCCGCAAGATCATAACCCTCCAATATTGGACGACCAAAATTAAGCTATACTGAGGCAGGACCACGATTGAAAAGAAAATTGGCTTCCGAACTTGCCGTACAGACTAATTTCGCAACTCCTTTACTTTTACCTGCAGCCTCTGCCTTTGCTAAAAAAAAGAAAGGATATTGAAGTTTCCGCAATTTTGAAACAAGAGAAAATCAGAAAGTATTCAATTAGAAAAACGGAGTGGACATATTACCATCACGAATACTGAAGCAATAGCTTTCTTATTGGAGAATGGACTTACAAAACAACAGTACATAAACATTAAGCAGTTAAATAAAGCACACGGCTGCGATATATATCCTGGATATGATGAGCTAAGGACGGCAAAATTACAGTGCAGGCCTTCGGGAATGAGTATTACAGAAACTGTGGCCAAAGTATCATTACAAAATTTGTTGAACCATACAGCCGAAAGGATATTAAATATGCAAATGGAAGTTTTAGAACAAATAAAAAAATCCATAGCTTATAATAAGTGAGCTATGGATTTGACGGGTCAACAGGGCAAAGCGATTACAAACAAAAGTTTAATTCAGATGTGCCTAATTCCCTTGACAAATCGCTCTTTGTCACTACTCTTATACCTTTAAGGCTAGTGGACTGATTTCAACGTATCATATGGATAAATAGAGCTCCGCAATCAGAAAGGTTTTGCAGACCTCTAAAAATTGAATACATAAAAGAGAGTTATGCCAGCTAATTCTGATGACGAAGAAGATTGCGATAAAGCTTATTCCATTGTTTTAGATGAAGAGGAAATATAAAGTTTTTGCAGTAAAAATGTGCTAACTATATTGTTAAAATAAATTGAAAAAAGTTTGTAATTTATCTGGCGACCTTTCTAATGTTTAATTAGTGAGTTTACTTTTGTTAGTTTCGTTTACAAATCAAGAGAGCGTGCCGTCTCTTATATAAAGTTTGTAATTTATCTGGCGACCTTTCTAATGTTTAATTAGTGAGTTTAGCAGGCTCTAGGTCCGAAAAAGTTGTGTTTGTTCACAACTAAAAACAACTTATGCATTATTGTACACCAAAAATGAGCTGGTTGCCTATACGGTACCGTTTCATCATTCTCCCGAATGAATCTTCAGTAGGCTTATCGCTGTCGAAACCATCGCTTCACCTGCCTTTCCATACAATCAATGTTTTAATCAGTTGGGAACCTCAAAAAACAATAAGAGTAAAAATAGGTCAGGCTAACAACTTTCAACCTTTTGGTGTACATAAGCTTAAGCTTAGGCTCAAAGTTTCAAACCAAAAGCTAAAGCAGCTTTTTGAGAAAGTTTAGAACTGGCCGTTAAATTTTGAATGCAAGCATTCAAAAAAGCGTTTGCGTTGTTTCTTGAAACTTTTGTTAGTTTCGTTTACAAATCAAGAGAGCGTGCCGTCTCTTATATAAAGTTTGTAATTTATCTGGCGACCTTTCTAATGTTTAATTAGTGAGTTTAGCAGGCTCTAGGTCCGAAAAAGTTGTGTTTGTTCACAACTAAAAACAACTTATGCATTATTGTACACCAAAAATGAGCTGGTTGCCTATACGGTACCGTTTCATCATTCTCCCGAATGAATCTTCATAGGCTTATCGCTGTCGAAACCACTTCACCTGCCTTTCCATACAATCGATGTTTTAATCAGTTGGGAACCTCAAAAAACAATAAGAGTAAAAATAGGTCAGGCTAACAACTTTCAACCTTTTGGTGTGAAACTTGAGCCTAAGCTTAGGCTTAGTACACAAAAGGTGAAAGTTGTTAGCCAACCTATATTAAAGGCGGTAAAGCAGCTTTTTGAGAAAGTTTAGATACTGAAGATTCATTGGGGAGAATGTTGAAACGGTACCGTATAGGCAAGCAAGCTATTTTTGGTGTACAAAAATGCATAAGTTGTTTTTAGTTGTGAACAAACACAACTTTTTCGGACCTAGAGCCTGCTAAACTTGTTTCTTAGCTTTCTTTCTAGCTTTTGTTGTTTGAAACTTTGAGCCTAAGTTCTAAACTTTCCAAAAGCTGCTTTAGCTTTTGGTTTGACACCTTTGTACAAAAAAAGGTTGAAAGTTGTTAGCCTGACCTATTTTTACTCTTATTGTTTTTTGAGGTTCCCAACTGATTAAAACATTGATTGTATGGAAAGGCAGGTGAAGCGATGGTTTCGACAGCGATAAGCCTACTGAAGATTCATTCGGGAGAATGATGAAACGGTACCGTATAGGCAACCAGCTCATTTTTGGTGTACAATAATGCATAAGTTGTTTTTAGTTGTGAACAAACACAACTTTTTCGGACCTAGAGCCTGCTAAACTCACTAATTAAATTGAAAAAATATAATTAATTTTTCATCTATTGTAGTGGGGTTGCGGTGGGGAAGGGGCTAGTGGCGGGGGGCGTGGTTAATACACATAATTACCTATATTTCGATTTGTCAAATGTGCCAAATTGCACAAAGTTCGATTTTTATTAAAAAAAATTGACGTTTTGTCTATAACAAGGCGTGGCCCAATTGACGACATTTCTTTTTCTCGAAATTCTAGTTTAATATATGACACATTTACACAAAATTTCAAGGGCCTAGCTTTATTTTTTCAGTTTTTGCCACAAAATTTGGCTAATCGCCCATAGTGCATTGCTCTACCAAAAATGATATACCTTCTAAAGTAGTTTGAATTTCAAAAAATCCTTTTGGGGCGATATTCTCAAATATCCAAGCTATAAAAAATGAAAAAAAAAACATCAAAAAAGTACATTCTGCACTTGGAATATACCCCCTTAAATGAAAATTTGTCTAATTTCGCGATTTTTGCTGTAAATCGCTCGATTTATTCCAAAAAAAAATTCTACCTGTAGCCTAGTGTCTACCTTCTATCCCTGATGTTGATACTACACGGTCCCACTTCTATTCAACACAAATTAATTTCAAAACGTCAATTCAACACAAAACAAATTAATTAGTTTATTGATTTTTTACTATTGAATTGTTGTGTTGGGTGAAATGACTTATAGACGTGTGTTGAATTAACGTGTGTTGAATTGTTGTTTTGGGTAAATTGACTTAGTGATGTATTGACGTGTACTGAAGTTTTTTTGTGAAGACTTTGTTATGTGTTAAATTTGTTTGTGTTGAATTGTTGAAACAAACATACTCTCACATTTATAATATTTTTATGCTATAATTTAAAGTACCAAATTGATCTTTTTTCCAGGTGTGCGCACTTCATTACTCGAATCCGAAGATAGCGAGTGTCCTGATTGCAAGGAAAAAAATTGCTCACCAGGATCATTAATTCCAAATCGATTTTTGAGGAATTCGGTCAACGTTTTTAAAAGTGAAACTGGATATAAACTCAAATCTGGTAAGTTACAATGTTTACTAAAACTAAACTAATTTGGACTACGGCAGCAAAACTTGCTCGGAACGGAACCCATAAATCCCATTGCAAATCCCAGCTTATACAAATTGTTACCGAAACCGGAACCCTTGAGCTTTCGTTACACTTATCATATGTCGATTGTCAAACTTCTCTAAAGAGAATCTTCGTTCAATTTGAAGAAGGCTAAATTTACTATATATTTGCATTTCTATTATATTGTCGTTAGAAAGTCTCTTTATAGATAATCTACTGTGATTAACCGTACTGTATAAACAAAAATCAAAGTACCAATACGGAATTGAATATCGAAATAATTTTAGAAACAAATCAGAACATTTTACCGAAACATCAGTTTCGGTAAGTATCAGAACCGAAAAAAGCTTCGGTTTGATTCCCTGGTTTAATCTAAATCAGATGGCAACTTGCCATACTAATGATGATCAGTCGAAAAATTCGTTCTATTAAAAAAATCTTTTTTGTTTTCAATGGTAGAGTCTTCATACTTGCCAGTAATGAGTATTATCAGTTTCCACACAATTTTGGCGAGATTGGTCAAAATCTGGTGAATATATCGTACAGCTGTCATTTTACAAACTGGCAGGCATATATCATGTATACCAGCTGAATTTAGATTACCTCTACTTTTTTCTTGAGAATTATAGTAATAGCTAGGAAATGGCAAATGATTCCTTTGAAATAGCTGGGGAAAATAACTAAATTGGCTACACTTTTCCGGTTAGGTAAAAACTGTAACTTTCGGATGAGCTGCCTTTTCACGTGTCATACTACTGAGAACATATTAATTTTATTTTTAATTTAAACTTCCCGGGTTTTTCCAATCGATGAAATTGTTCTTTCTGTAACTTACGTACTTACCGGTAAAATTTAAAGAAACACACACCATTTCGGATGAATTCGGTTTACATAAATTTTTAATTGCATTCATAACTGGCACTATAGGGAATTTTCCCAAAAATCAGGCATTAATTAATAACTTAAAAACAAAGCAATACCGTTGGTCTATACGTGCAAAAAAGTGGGCGTGGTAGCACTTCAACCCGCATTAAAAAAAATAAATAAAACAAAAAAAATTTTGTTTTTCTTGCTTATTTACATTAGAATGTTTGTACAATTATTGACGGGTAATAAGAAACATATTTTTCGGCCGCAAACTTTATGGAATATCGGTTTCTGTTCTGTTCTTGTTGACATTTCTAACTGCACAATACTAGCACATAAAATTTCGGATAATTTTTGCCTTATTACGTGCAGCTGTGCTTGCTTCTCCTACCAAGTTATCTCCAGCAGATTGATTTCTACGACCTCTAATACGCTTTAGCGTAAATGACCATCGGGATCGACTCTCTGTGTACATGTGCTTCTCAATGGCTTAGAATTGAATTTCTGCGTTCAATTAGTTGCATTATTCGGTTAAACTTTCGCGATTCAACTCCAGAATTGCACGAAATATCCTTCTTTTTTTCTTTTAAATGTCTTTCATATGCGACTGAAAGACTTTGGCCTAATTCTTCTCTAAAGCAATCAAAAACGAGAAAGGCAAGGCTAACTTAGTCCGTGCCGAAGTTTTTATACACTTGAAATCGCTTGTCTCAACGGTTAGCGACTTCGACCAAACTTTACAGATCAGCTTAAAAACATTTAATATTACCCATGACCATGATTTAGAGCGGTAATATTGAGAAAAAAACAGTTTTTCTCATTAAAATCCATTTTTTGACCGATTATTTGTATGGCAGCTACAAGAAGTAGTTATCCCATCCGGTCGGTTCCGACATATTAGCAGCGTGCAGACAAAAGAAGACTCTGTGAAAAATTTCAGCTCGATAACTTCAAAACTGAGGGACTAGTTCGCGTAGAAACAGACAGACGGACGGACGGACAGACGGACGGACAAAGCTTAATCGACTCAGCTCGTCACGCTGATCAAGAATATATATACTTTATGTGGTCGGAGATGATTCCTTCTATGCGTTGCAAACTTCTGGGCAAAATTATAATACACTTTTCAAGTGTATAAAAATAGAAGCAAGCTGACTTCGGCTCGACCGAAGTTTATAAACAATTGGAGCATGATATCTGCCTGCCAGTTTGTTATATGGCACCACAATTTTGACAAAATTTTGAAAACAAAAAAGTTTTTCTCACTAGAACTACTTTTTCGACCGATCGTTTCTATGGCAGCTATACGATATAGTCATCCGATCCGGCCGATTCCGACAAATGTACTGCGCATTTGTACCAAAAGACTTCGTGCAAAGTTTGGTTAAGATAGCTTTTAAACTGACGGAGGAGATAGCATAGAAACAGACGCACAGACGGACCGACGGACAGACGGACATGGCAATATCAACTCAGCTCGTCATGCTGATCAAGAATATATATACTTAATGTGGTCGGAGATGCTTCCTTCTATGCGTTACAAACATCTGAACAATTTTAATATACCCTCTCCAAGGGTATAATAACATTTTCCCAACTCGTCACTTTTTATACCCTTGGAGAGGGTATATTAAAATTGTCCGGATGTTTGTAACGCATAGAACGAAGCGTCTCCGACCACATAAAGTATATATATTCTTGATCAGAATGCCGAGCTGAGTTGATATAGCCATGTCCGTCCGTCTGTTTCTATGCTATCTCCTCCGTCAGTTTTAAAGCTATCGTAACCAAACTTTGCACGAAGTCTTTCGGTATAAATACGCTGCACATACTATATAACACAGCCCAACAGTGATTTTGGTGCAGGTCTATTTTTAACAGATTATGTTAATATAGACTTCACTGAACAAAACTGTATCATTGGTTTTGTTCAATCAGCTTGTTTTCAAGATATCGCGAAAAACCAAAAGTCGACTTTTGGCACTCTAGGATTTATGGAGGCCACACTAGGCATAATTATCTGAATTTAGAACTAATTCGATAAAGTACATACAATGCAAATTTAAAATCATAGTGTTAGTGCGGAGTGAATTGCTCTAAAGACAGATATTTTCGATTATAGCATTTTTAGCATTTTTATAGCCGTTAAGCTAGCGCAATTATGAATTAATATTTCATCGAGTATAGACAAACATAGATCTAAGTGATTTTTAGGTGACTAAATCAATTTATTTGGCAAGTTATAGCCGCTTAAACAGAAATTACATATAAATTTAGGGAGGAAAACTAGATTGTAATCAAATTTGTATAGGAACTGTGAAAAGGCTACTTATTTCCAAATATAATTTATCATCTACATAAACATTTAACAATTTACCGACAAGTGCCCTTTAGTCTATAAGATTTAGAGTACAAAGTTTTCCTCCCATAAATTTAAATATATTTTCGTCTAAAAGTACTGCCAAATAAACTTATTTAAATGCATAAAAATCACAAAATTAGACATATGGTATAACTCAGATGGCAAAATTAAATTCAATAACTCTACTAAAGGGAGGTTTATATGCTAAAATGCTATAAACGAAAATGTCTGTCTAGAGGCCAATTAGACTTCCCTGATTAAAGCGCCTATGATTTTTTAAATTTCTGATGTCCTCCGTTTAGCTCATAAACTCAGACATTTATCAGTGTGCTATAACTGAGTGCCAAAATCAAGATTTTCTTTTCCGCTATATCTTGGAAACAAGAGCTGATTGAATATAACCGAAACCAGTTTTGGAATCAGTGAACATAAACTTATCATATTTTTAAGGCCACAGGGCTGCACCTCACAAAGATGGTCATTTTGTTGGCCTGTGTAATAGTCCGATTTCGAAAAATTTTGGTGAAATTATGTGAAATCATTAAAAACTTATAAATACGAGCGTTGGGAGCGATAACATTGATAACAAAAAAGTTTTTCTCACTAAGACTTTTTTTCAGACCTAACTTTTGTATGGCAGCTGTACTATATAGTTGTCCGATTTCGACATGGCTTGGTGAAATTATGTGAAATCATTAAAAACTTATAAATACGAGCGTTGGGAGCGATAACATTGAAAACAAAAAAGTTTTTCTCACTAAAACTAGTTTTTCAACCGATCGTTCCTATGGCAGCTATATGCTATAGTCATCCGATCCGGCCGGTTCCGACAGTAAGGTCTGAAAAAAAGTCTTAGTGAGAAAAACTTTTTTGTTTTCAATGTTATAGCTCCCAACGCCCGTAGATATAAGTTTTTAATGATTTTACATAATTTCACCAAAATTTTTCGAAATCGGACCACTATACACCATACAAACTGTCAGGCACATATCAAGCTCCAAGGGTATATAAACTTCGGTCGAGCCGAAGTTAGCTTGCCTCTATTTTTTCATTTGGCATGCAAGTAGTCATTGGAGAAAATGAGGTTGTGTCCTAAAAAGTGACATTTTGCAAAAAATAGCAGAAATGATAGCTCTAAATTGTGGATAAAGTCACAGCTCTAACCAATCTAAACAAAATTTTGTAGGGCTTCGCAAAGTTGAATTTTCTTTCCATTTTTTTTTTGTGAGATGATTTAGGAATACACTCAACTACAGGGACGCCACGATTAATTTCTACAGATCAAAGGCACTTAAACATTATATATACCACAACAAGTAGATTCCATCAAAAATACTCGAAAAAACTTTCTGTTTTTGTTGATATTTGGCAATTGCAAATTGCAGCAAAAAACACACACTTAACATTGAACTTTAATTCGTTAGCATAACCTGACTTTATCAGCTGCTCACTTAACAGGGCTCTGTTAAATCAAAATTCGTGAAATGTAACATTAAAGACTGATGTATTTGTGGTCTAGTGAAACCACAAATATTCTCAAGTTTTTATTCATTAAAGGATTAAGATTTTTTTCCTTCGTCGTTTTTGCGTCCATCCGATTTAGCAGCGGAGCTTACGCGTATTTTAATAGTTGGAACAGCAAAAAGATCCTTTGATAGGTCTAACAATACCGAAAATTATCTTTATTATTATGTTAACGATTTAATTATTTGTATAATTTTCTTCTATTTCTTTTTATATAAATACATATCATTCACTAATAGCAGAGAGAACAAAATACCAAGAGATGAATTCGCTCTCTCAAATTTAGTCCGAAAAAAATCACGTAGCTCATTCAGCTTTCGGAGTCCGCATACACAAACAGCTGCGCTGTCTGCTTAGCAGGCGTATGCTGTTTTGTTTTTCCTACATATGCCTTAGAGAAAAGCACCGGAGCGAAAGGGAGAGCATGTAAATCGAGCTCTGTCATTTCGTTCTGTGTGTATATCTCATGTATGTATGTGCTTACGTTCATAGTACGTGCCCAAACTGTTTGTGTAGAAATGTGTATTGTTGGAATTGTTGCCAGTTTTCACTGAGCTTAAGCTCCATTTACACGACCTGATCACTCAGATGAGTTTTCGTCAGACGAACACGGTAACTCGATAAATGTCTCTCAGATGAGTGCTTAGGCCAAATAGAACCGGTTCTATTTCGTCTGATCGCCCATCTGAGTAGCTTCATGTCTACTCAGTCGCCTTTTTACACGGTCAGACAGCAAATCAGACGAAAACTTAGATGAGTGATCAGGTCGTGTAAATGGAGCTTTAGTAACTTCTGCATTAATTGCCTAAGCAAAGGGCAACGACAGGGAAGAATAATTGCATAAAATCACGAATTTGAAACTCACAACCCACCACATATTTTCGAAATGTCCAAAAATCACTTTTTTCCAATATGAAATAAAAAAACCCCAAAAATTTATTTTTTAAAACTAATGAATTATCTTTGTTGCCTGTTGAATGGCACCTGTTATCGATTTCGTGTTATGAGCGAAATACCGTCATATTTGTACAATTTCTTATTTTTTTTATATTTTATTTAAGATTTTTTTTACTATATTTATTTTATTTTATCTGGGCACGCACAGTGAAAAAAAAATTCGAAAACTTTTTCAAGAAGTGGGTTAAAATACCTGTTGCCCAAATGAAAAAAAGTAAAGGAATTAACAATTAATTAATACACTAGCTTGCAAATATAAAAAAATTTAATGACCCGTTTCTACTAAAATTATTTTTTTGTGCAAAATGGTTTCTAAAAGTTTTTCATTTCAACGTTTTTTAATATGATTTTTTTTAAGGTTTACAGAAAATTAAATTACACAAAAACTATAAATGAAATTATGAAGCGGTTTTATTCATTTGATAGGTAATCGGTTAAATAAAAATTAGTAATTATTGTTGTTGTTGTTGTACCTGCGGTTGTTGTTGTGTTTCTGTTTAAGGGTACTGTATACATTCAAAATTTTTATTTTTATTTTTTTTTATTTGCTTATTATTCTATTCTATAAGGATCTTATAAACATTCTGCAAAGCTTTTTTCATTGTTTTCATCGACCCTCGTATTTTTAGAAATTATAGGTATTTTCATTTTTTTGGTCAAAAACTTTATAAATATTTATAATATGTTCGAAATATAAAAAAACAAATTTTACTTGGAATTTTTTGGAGATGTTATTAATTACCATGGCTTGACGCAATTTGACCCAAATTTCTGGAGAACTGTTTAACCGATTTTGATAATTTTTTGTATATTATATAATAATAATTTTAATAAAATTATAATTAAAAAAGATTATGCGAATTTATCGGAACCACTTTGTCCAAAATGGTTGCAAAAATTTAAAGAGTATCTGTTGACCGATTTTCAATTTTTTTTTTGTGAACTACTCATAATACCCACCTTTCTTGAGTGACCCCGGATATTTTTGATAGGTCAACATATGACGGAGCTAGGACCAATACAGTGGGAAAAAAGTAGATTTTCGAAATTTGACTTTGAAACCCCATAGCTCCTCTGTTTCAATAATCGGTGAATGACCGATCCAAAATATCCTAGTTTACACCAAAATTACATTAATTCTTAACAAAATTCTGTCTTCAGTTTTGAATTCTGATCATCCGTTCTGAAAAAATTTTGCAAGCATGGGCCTATGTCTTAAATTTTTGGTTAACTTTAAACAGAAATACAACAACAACCGCAGGTACAACAACAACAATTAATAATAAATTTTATTTAACCGATTACCTATCGAATGAATAAAACCGCCTCTTAATTTCATTTATAGTTTTTGTGTAATTTAATTTTCTGTAAACCTATTTGGGATTTTTATATTATGTGTTATAAATTGTTGTTTTTTTTGTGTTATATTGTTTTCTGTAAACCTTAAAAAAATCATATTAAAAAACGTTGACATGAAAAAATTTTTAGAAATGATTTAGGCAATTATTCTTCCTTTTCGTTGCCCTTTGCTTAGGCAAGAAATTCAGAAGTTACTGAGCTCAGTGAAAACTGGCAACAATGCCAACAATACAATTTTCTACGCAAACAGTTTGGGCTCGTACTATGAACATAAGCACATACATACATGAGATATACACACAGAACGAAATGACAGAGCTCGATATACATGCTTTCCCTTTCGCTCCGGTGCTTTTCTCTAAGGCATATGTAGGCAAAACAAAACAGCACACGCCTGCTAAGTAGACAGCGCAGCTGTTTGTCCATGCGGACTCCGAAAGCTGAATGAGCTACGTGGTTTTTTTTCTGTTAACTTAACAGTGAGAGCGAGTTCATCTCTTGGTATTTTGTTCTCTCTGCTAATAGGCTAGTGTCAATATGTAGTTTTGTGTATAATTGAACCACCCAACAAAGATGACAAATTTTTCCACGGCAAATGTTTATGACTCATGATGTGGGATTTTAGATGTTAAATGTGCTTAGTGTAATTAACCTATTACTTTAAGGGCTGATTTCACATCTTCTACATAGAGCTATTTGTCAGATAAACTAACAAATAACAGTGTAAAATCGACGACTATCTGACACATAGCAGCTATCTGGGGGAACAGAAATCGGCCCTAAGACTGTCATAACTCAAAAAACACGTTTTTTCTGGTTCCGAGTTTCAATCGGTTCTTTTATTTATGATTATTCTTACATCCTAGTGCGACAAGGATAACCTTATATACCTTTTTGGTATACGGTTTAGGTTTGATACCCTTCGTTAAAATTTACAGAATTATGTGGAGGCATATAATATTATTAAATATAAAGTTTGCAAAACAAAAAAGTGGTTCTTACCAAACATTTTATTAGACTTATCTTTTGTACGGCAGCTATATTTTATACTTGTCATCAGGGTCGGTGGAGTTATGAACAGCAAAAAAAAATACTTATAAATAGGAGATTGGCGACGTTTGTTGTGAAAAACAAATTAGTTTTTCGACCGATCGTTCCCATGGCATCTATATGCTATAGTTATCCGATACGGCCTTATCGTATTTTGTACCTAAAAACTTCGATCAAAGTTTGTATAAAATAGCTTTAAAACTGATTTAGGAGAAAGCATAGAAACTGATGATCCGACAGACGGACATGGCTATATCCAATCAGCTCGTCATGCTGATCAACATCATATTTCACTACATGTGGTCCAAGATGCTTCCTTTTACAAGTTACAAACCTCCGGATAATTTTAATATACCCTCTGCATGCATGGCCATAAAAAACGGAATTTCGTGTTCAATACGGTTTGCACCCCTGTTTAAAAGCCTTCATTTACATCAATTAACAGAGCATTAACATTAATGTTAGCATTCAGTTATCTATTTATTATCCGATCTTTTCGAAAATTTCATAGTTCATTGATATTGCGAATATAAACTTGATTTTAATTTTAGATCGATATCTTAAAAATGCAGAAGAAACTATTTTTGTATTGTCGGGACGCGAGGTGGCGATCCAAAAATTTTAAATATTAATCATCAGTCAAAACTTTTTTTATTCATTTTCGGAAAATTACTAATAAACTACTTCTTTTTCAGATAGAAAAGTGGAGAAAGCAGAAAAACAGTCTGCGGATGAAATACCCAAAACTGACAATATTGAAAAAAGTGAACAACCTGACCCGCCAGAAAAGAATGAAGAAGAGATTTCCAAAAAGTCCCCACCTGCTGTTACTTCTGATAAAGTTGATGTACCGCCAAAAGAAAAGGACAAATATGATTCTGATTATGAGGATAATATAACAATTAAAATGCCCCAGAAAAATATCGACTCCACTACAACCAGCTCCGGCAAAGTAAGTTTGATAACGAAATTTTCAAAATGCCGATGTTTTTATACTATTACGAATGTTATAAGACGGATAGATCGACAGATCAATCGACTCAGTTTGTCGCCGTGATCAAGAATCCTTCCGTGAGAGGAATATGTCGCAATCAAGAACCGACGTTGTGCCTCTGTTTATTATAATCTTAATTTATAATATTTTACTTCATAAGTTGAAACTTTAACAACGGTTTCTCAAAGGATTATTTTGAGTGCCGTGGGTGAGCGATAAGTTTATAGGTTCGGAAATTATTTTTTCTATGCGTTGCAAAATTCTGGACAAAATTATAATACCCTAATGCAATTAATATTTACATGATCTGCAATGACGTATTTATATATTTATTTATTCGCTGACTTATTATGATAACGTTACGTGACAAGCCTTTCATTAACGCCGTACTTCTAATGGTTTTCATGCATTTTTATATGTAGCCTTTTGCAAAATCATTAAAATATTTAAAGTTTTGATTCAGGAACTTATATTGATATACATAAGTCAAGTTGGCTGCTTAAGATGTTATTGGTTTTGGTCGACTTTTGTCTGGAAATGCCCATATGCGATATTAACTAACCCAATTTTTTATTTATCCCTTATTTTTGATCAGCATCAAAATCAGCATTTGAGGTCCGACCGAATGTATGTATAGATTTCTTGAATTTATTTGAAAATCAATTATACTTTTGTGACAAAGAACAACAAACAACAAATTAATTTTGTTGAGCCGAACATAAAATTCAGGCTCGAAGCAGTTACGTTTTAAGTAACGACGGTTGCATTTACGACGTAGCGTCAGGAAATCAAAAGCGAGTCTACAATTTTGAACCACCCAAACAAGGTCGACTTAAAATTGTCAAAGAGTCTACAATTTTGAACCACCCAAACAAGGTCGACTTAAAATTGTCAAAGCTTGTAATTATTGTAAGATGACTACTTCTCATATTATCGGAATATATTAGAGCTTCTCAGACAACTGAAAATAACCCTGAAGTTATGATCTCAGTAAAAATCTGATCTCCTTAAAAGTTTCTTCTCAAAAACACTTACAGCTGTGCTCCGGCTTTCACCTACTTTTGCGATTTCAACAAATTCGTACGAATTCAATTTTATGTGCTCCCAAATTCGCAACTTTTTGTTATCGATTGTGTTTCATTCCCAATTCGTTTTGCAACACTTCGCGTGGCAGAAGCAGCAGTATCGATAAATTTATCGGTTATTGCTCCAGCCTAATCGCAATTTGTTGTTGGCAAAGGCTGTTTTGCTGAATGCGCAAATTTGGTAGGGTTAGGAAAAAAATTGTTTAAGGGGGGACACATCTAAGTAGCTCAAAAAAAAAGTGGATTTTCAGAATTTTTTTTTTGGCCAAATGGAAGGGCCAATCGAAAATTTGTAAATGAGGTATTATAGTGTGATACATTTACTCGAAATGGATTTCGGGTTTTTTGTATCAAAAACAAAATGGCGGTCGTGTGTCATTTCTCCGTAGACCTTATTTTTCCGTGGCCGGACACATAACTCAAGCAAATCTTAACCGATCGATCTGAAATTTTAAGAGTATATCGGAAATACCTATGGCAATCGATCCACGTAGGATTTTTTTCGATATTTTGATTTTTGGCGAAATGAAAAATAAAATGCGTTTAAAAAAAAAAAAAAATTCTTAAAAAATTAAAAAAAAAAAAAGTAAGCCAAATATCGAAAAAATCCTACGTGGATCGATAGCCATAGGTATTTCCGATTTACTCTTAAAATTTCAGATCGATCGGTTAAGATTTGCTTGAGTTATGTGTCCGGCCAGCTGAAAAATAGGGTCAACGGAGAAATGATACACGACTGCCATTTTGTTTTTGATACAAAAAACCCGAAAACAATTTCGAGTAAATGTATCACACTATAATACCTCATTTACAAATTTTCGATTGGCCCTTCCATTTGGCCAAAAAAAATTCTGAAAGTCCACTTTTTTTATTTTTGAGCTATTTAGATGTCCCCCCTTAAGACAATAGTTTAATCCAAATTGTATAAGACAGGCCACAAAGTCCATGTCAAATAGTCACAGAATATTAAAAAAATTAATTCATAGGAAGGCAGTTCTTCTATCTAGTTACATTTTCCACGGCGAAAACTTGCGATTTGCGAATTTAGGAGCACCAACTTTTGCGATTTAAAGACCAAATCGTAAAATTTTTGCGAAAGCGAAAATCGGAGCATGGCTGTAAGAAAAATATACAATTCGTCACCACTAATTAGTTAACTCTTCAGTATATCTTTTGAAGGTTTTGCAAATTTTGAATGGTCAACTTAGATCAATTTTGGAAACATTTAGTTTAATTGATTTCTTCTCGTTTTTCAGGTACCGCCTTTAATTTCAGAAAAAATATCTGCGGACACCAAGCCCCATCGACGCGAACACAGCAAAGAATACATACCTGATCATGATATGAAACCACGGCCCTCAACAAAAACCGAGAGTGGTGGGAAGCACCAAAATGAAAGAAGCCTTTTACCCACTCCTGTCGGTATTCACCACAATTATCAAGGTCATGTTTTAAATGAAGCTGATGAAACTCATCGAATCGGCATTTATAAACCACCGTACATTCAAATGCCGCGGTTACCTCCGTTGCACATGATCGGACATCATATGCCTGCTTACAACAATGGATACAATAACATAGGCCACAGACCTCCAATGAGGTAAGCAAGTGTTATAAAAATACCCTTTTAATTGATTTTTTTATGAGACTCGAAGTTTGGTTTTACACTTTCGGGGTCTAAGAGACAATTTTGTTTCTATAACCGGTGTCATGTTATCCAATAAAATCTAAGTCTTTCGCTTTTTAAAAGCTTGGAAATCTTGCAGATGGTATTCAAAATTTGTCGCAATTTTTTATGGTGCCCAAAAAGAAGTATTTCCGATACTATAATGAAGTTATTAACATAAACTGTTACTAATTTTATATTTTTTACTTCTTTTGCAGCTTTGTTCCCTATCAAAATCAATCTGTACATCCAATGCGTCCACCATATGAGTCGACCGGAAATATCAATATGAATCCATCGCAAACATTTCCATCCGCAAGCTTAGCGTCAATATATCAAGGAGTAGCCGCAAAAGTTGGTTCTGGGTAAGTCAATTTATAATAGTTTAGGCTATAAGGTTCGGATTAAGTAGCATAACTGTGCTTATTACTAAAACTATGTATTTAATTTGATTTGAATGTCATAAGTAGACAGAGGGTTTTGCATATTTGCATATTTTTAACCGCATGTCCAATTCAAATTCTGATTGCACACATCATATTTTTATTGAAATATGATCTAAGTCCGCAAAAAACTTTTTGCATAAACCTTTTTTATATGAAATTACATATTTCAGATCAATTATTATCCTACTAGGCTAGGCTAGGGATATTAAAAGGTCAGCAACAGAATATAAGTGATAAAAATCACGTTTGATTTAAAAACGGCTAAAAGATTTGCCATCAAACTGTTTTGAAATACATATTTCCATATAAGGTACCCGGCGTGCGTTGCTACACACCCTTAATGATTTTAAACACAAAACAGAGCTTATAAAATTTGTTGGTCTGTATGATCTATCTTCTATTTAGCCGTCGGCTTACACGTCTTCGTGTCAATCTAAACTCATATTAAAATTAAACAAATGTTTAAACTTCTTTAAGGCGATCCACAATCACTTCCTGTTTACCCGTCTTTAGTTGCCAACTATTAAATCTTTGTGACTTTTTGGACCGTTGTATCGAACCATTTACGCCTCTACAATCGCCATTTATCAAATTTTAATGATTCCCAAAACTCATAAAACTTTGCAAATTTTGCGAAAAGTCCAAGCTCAAATAATAATTTTTTACAGTTAGTCTAACACTTCCTATATTTACTCGTCTATTAAGTCTTCAACATTATTTTTGGTCATATGAAAAATTCGCAAATTTTGCGATTCCTTGAGCCGTTTCATCTACACCTCCTATTTATTTATATATACACTGCCATGCACTTGAATTGGGACAAGCATTTTACATCGAATATACAACTATTTTACTGAAACAATCAAATGAAATCAATAGACAAATATTTTTTACATTTCAGTACGTCATTCTTAATTAAATTACGAAAAATTTTTTTTTTATATTAGCGTAGTCTTTTGTAAAAATTTTTTTTTAGCGAGCTCTTCAAAAATGGCATATTTTTATCATGCACTTGAATAGGGACAAACGTGATTTCATCATTCTGAGTAAAACTCCGCGCAATGAAGCTAATACTTTGACATCATATATATAAACGTTCTAAGTAGAAAAAATACTATGGTGGGCGGTAAAGCACTAACTGATGAAGAAAAATGCAAAATAATGGCTTTTAAGAAGTGAATCCGTACGTACAGGGAAATCGCTGAAAAAAATTGCAATAAGTTAAAGTGTTGTATGCAAATTATAGGAATAATATGAAAGGCCGCATTAAAAAAACGTTTTCACGTACTTCAGAGCAACGAATTGTTCAAAAAGCCTTAAATTCACACTATTTGTGCACGCATTAGGCCGTTTGCACTCGGCTAGAATCGGCATTGGAACGTATGCAACGTTATGTTCGAAAGGTATACGAATCAATTTCGCAATGTTGGAACCGCTCACGACTCGTCCGCTCTGTAAAATCGTCGAAACATGAATACTTCATAACGAATATTTTTATACCCTTGGAGAGGGTATATTAAAGTTGTCCGGATGTTTGTAACGCACAGAAGGAAGCATCTCCGACCACATAAAGTATATATATTCTTGATCAGCATGACGAGCTGAGTTGATATAGCCATGTCCGTCTGTCCGTCTGTTTCTATGCTATCTCCTCCGTCAGTTTTAAAGCTATATTAACCAAACTTTGCACGAAGTCTTTTGGTACAAATACGCTGCACATTTGTCGGAACCGGCCGGATCGGATCACTATAGCATATAGGTGCCATAGGAACGATTGGTTGAAAAACTAGTTTTAGTTAGAAAAACTTTTTTGTTTTCTATGCTATCGCTCCCAACGCTCGTATTTATAAGTTTTAATGATTTCACATAATTTCACCAAGCCTTGTCAAAATCGGACAACCACATATTATAGCTGCCATACAAAAGTTAGGTCTGAAAAAAAGTCTTAGTAAGAAAACCTTTTTTGTTTTCAATGCTATCGCTCCCAGCGCTCGTATTGATAGGTTTTTCAATGATTTTACATATTGTCAACAAGATTTGTCGAAATCGGACCACTATATAGTATAGCTACCATACAAACTGTCAGGCATATTTCAAGCTCCAAGGGTATATAAACTTCGGTCGAGCCGAAGTTAGCTTGCCTCTATTTTTATTTTTATGATTTGAAAATGTATGAAAAATGTAGTTTCTCTTGTACACAATTGCAGCCCGAAAGACAACGTTATAACTGTTATTGCCATAAAATATAAAGAAATCTTCAGCCTTTTCATTGATATTAATATATATATTTGCATATTTTATCGTTTCAGGCTTATTGACGATCCACTAGAGGCTTTTAACCGAATTATGAAGGAAAAGGAGAGAAAAAAGGTTGAACGGCGTCGAAGCACAGATCACCATAGGTCTAGATCGCCAGATAGACAACGGCATCGTTTTAAGTCTCCTGTTTATGAAAAGGATCCACCAAGAGATCTGAACATCAAGGAAAAAAGAGCTCGGTCTCGTGACAGGAAACGGGATTATGGCTATGAGAGGAGACCAACAAGAGTTATTCGCCGTTCGTGTAATGGATCCAAATCACCCAGTGATAAAATCAAGAGGTTAACTAATAAAACAATATATACCCATTTACATTTTTTTCATATTTTTTCCTCAAGTGTCTATAAGTTAAACAGGATTATAAAATGGAAACTCTTCATTTGCGCCCCTGTGCATATAAAAAAGACTGTTTACTATTTAGGAACCCTTACTGAACATTGTGTAAAAGTCAAGTGGTAGTCAAGTCGGAAATAGACACACTCAAAAAAAAAAAAAGGTTTAAAGTTAAGTTTCCTTGAGAATACGTTCCATGCATTTTGAGTTTTTAGCTCTTACTATCTTTAAAAACTGTGTTATTACACGGACAGGCGGTGCATTTTGGTGTATTTGCCTATCTCCAAAGTGAGTTTCAAATAATCATGCATATCAGCGCATGGAGCCAACTCTTCAAAGGGGCGTTTGAAAAATTACAACGTATCTGCTTTAGTTGACCTTCGTATATTTACTATTCTTTATGTCTGACCATGTGTCTTAAGACCCTAGTAGCTGATCATATTTTCTTATTGGAAACAGAAAAATAATTGAGCATTTGTGTTCACATATTTGTGTATCCAGTCAAGTAATACATAGCATGCTGAATGAGCATTGCTCATATATGTATGATCTAGTATTTACTTTAAAACACTTCATACTCACGCAACAAGAATTCTGTGGTCATTAAAACAAGCTATTACGCTTTCCATTGATTGGTGGCCCCAAAGAGCCAAGCCAAGCTTCTCTCATGCGGGGAAACTTTTTCATAGATATTTACATCACAGCTTGCGCCAATATCTAGTGAAGGTGGCCGGATGAGTAAAAACTGTTTTCCAAAAAAAAAAAATCTTCTCAGCTGACATTTTTTGTTTGTGAGTGATTTAGGGCCCAAAATCGATCAATATGCCCACATTTCGAAAGTTCTGTCAAAAGAAATGAGCAAAAGTTAAATTTGGAACGCCGAAGATTATATACCCTTTCAGCTTGTGTAAATAAATTTTTTAAATGATTTTTGAACAACAATTTAATTTTTGATTTGGCCAATACTAATGGGTCGTTCTCTAAGTAATTTCGTTTTTTTAGTGCGATTTAAACATGCTTTTGTACTGTGTAAAAAACATTTTAGGAAATTATATATTCTCCATTCGCTCAAATAATTATTTATCCTTGCAGTCAAAAAACTGGTGCAAGTGGTTCTTGACGTCCTGATTTAAGGTGAAGGTTGCCCCATCCAAAAAAATTTTGCAGAGACCGGAACATGTAAGTCCGAAGATGCAAAGTCGAGAGATTTGGTGGGTGTGGTAGCATATCCCATTCAAGCTGCAAAAGCTTTTGCCGAGTCATCCAACTTGTCTCAAATTTCGTTCTGTAAGAACATGATGAGGAACCCATATGTCAAGCTTTGAAATTAATCCTTTTCGTTTCATGTGCGATTTGCATCGATCAACGATTTAATTATTTGATCCACTTCGGCATCAAGAGGCCTTCCAGGACGAAATTTTGCAAACCAATTTTGGCCTTGGCGTTCGGTCACATCACATAATTTTCGCAGTGAAGACCGAATGAATTTAATTGCTTAAATATCTTTTTAGGTTTTGGAGTTTTCTGTTTTATGTTTTTGTGTGTGTATGAAGAGCGTCGGCGCGACGAGCGTCAAAGTCGCTGACTCTGCAATCGAATGCAGAGACCCAATTGGATGATCATATTTCCTGAGGGGAAATATTGTACACAACAAAGTGTTACATAGAATTCTTATGTATATTTTAAAACATTATTATCTTTAAAACACAGCACTGAACGTTACACCTCACCTTTTAGAAAGAATAACTAATATTTATGGAGTTATTTATTTTAGGTGTGTATAAACAAATCAACAAATAAAGAAAATGTATTAAAGGTTAAAAGTCTTGAGTTTTAATTTTATATCCTTTTTTTTATTAAAAAAATTTTATATTTGTTTTGTTTTTAGAATAAATTTTTTACTTATAAGATACTTACTATAACTTATACTGATTCATTCATTCTTTTATTATTAGGTCGTTCATTAAGTAATTTCGTTTGATAACAACACTGATATTATTTAATTTTTTCCCTGTCAACTTTACACTTAACCGCTTTACCACTATATACATTTTTGAACAGCTGATATACATAGTAAGGCTTTTTTGTAAAAAATTTTGATATTTTGGAATAGTTTTTGTTTGGGGTGCCCCATGAGAGATGGTATATTCGTATTTTAGTGTTTACGGAGATGTGTTGACCGAACGCCAAAGAATTCTTATGAACTGGTCAAACTTTTTACAAGCTTTTTATGAAGTCCTCTATGAGCTCAAATGTGAGTATCTTCAATGATGACTTCTCTGTCGTCTATATTGGGTATATCAAGTAAAAGTTTTCTAGTATAGAGAAGTTTATTGTAAAATGTTTCCTTTAGAAGAGTTTAAGTTTCTTAAAGGTTTTCTGCGTCAAGGTTTCTTGACCTTTTTGGACATATGTATGTTTTGAAGTTCTACCGTTTTCACATTGTAGAAGCTTTGCAGCATAGTTGTGGACAAATTTCCGATAGTAGGCGGTTATACCTAAAAATTCATGAAGGTCTCCCAGATTACTGCGAGGCGGGTATTGTACGATAGTATTAATTTTTTTTTTTGGGACTGTTTTAATAGTTATGTGGGAGACAATGTATCCCAGAAATTCTGTTTCTGTTCTGAAAAACTTGGATTATTTGAAGGAAATTTTCATATTCTTTAGAATCAATAGGATGTTGCTCGGGTGTTTCGGAAAAGCTATATTATCGTCCATATAAATACGGCAGGTTTTTCCCACTATGTAAATGTAAATGTAATGTAAAATTGGCTTACAGCTCCTCGAACGGGGCCAAGCCAAGCTTCTCTTAATCTCTTGGCGTGTGTGCTTTAAATTTTTCGCACAAGAGAAAGGGACCTACAGTTTAACGCCGGATCCGAACGGCAAAGTTTGAAAAATTGCTTTTTCATGGCTAGTTTCTTCACAGCTGGCGCCAATAGCTGGTGAAGGTGACCGGATGTGTAAAAGCTATTTTCTAAAGAAAAAGCTATTATTAGATGTTCAGAGGCGGGATCGAACCCACGACATACGGCCACTTTGGGCATTAGGCAATTACCTCTTTGGAATGGCGTTTTTTCGTTGATTATTGTAAAAGCTGTTTTTCTATGTCTACTTTCAGCATTAAAATCTGTTAAAACTATTATTCTAAGTCAATGGTGGATAAGCATAAGGCTTTGCCTAGATTCAATGAATTAACCGGTGGATCTGGCATTGTATATCTTTTAGGGATAGTGTTTTCATTCACTTTCCTATGATCCATGACCGAACGTTTCTTAGGACTTCTGTCAAGGGAAGATTTGTTTTAGTGTTTAAATTTGGTTTCTTGGATTTCTTGTTGCAGCATTTTTAAATCATCAGCTTCATTAGCAGATTGATTGTTAGTGCAAACTGAAGAACATTTGTCAGAGTCATTTGAGTGTCATTGCATTTTCTTCTTGTTGCTGTTTGCGTGACTAAGGACTCTTTTTTGCTTTTTTGGCATTGCCGAGAGGTTTTTCGGGAATACTGTTAGATCTGATTCCAAATTACTTATTTTATAAAATATATGATTAACGTTAAATATATTAATATTTTGATAAGAGGTAATGGTTGTGTAAACTATTATCCGTATTTAAGTAAGTTTTAGGTTTAGAGCATTTTTTAGATACCTTTATTTACTCTCATTAATATTGCCAATCCTCATAGTTTTCTGAGAAGGACAGGTTTTGACCGCTATGATCTAATTCTTAGGTGTCGACCCATTGGGGAAATCGTATGTTTGTGGGAAATGGGGTTCAACCTGTGAAGTTTTGTTTTAAAATTGGATCGAAGGATCTATTTCCATTGGTACCTGAAAAGCTTATTTGGAAAACTATGTTGTGGTTGTTTTGAATTACACCGCAAAAACTTTTTCTTTGTATTATCAATTTTTGAGGTTTGGGAGATGGACGGAAGATGTCGTTGAATCAAGTTGTATCTGAAATTCAGTTATTTGTTCCTGCAGAGTAACTGTTTGGTGCACTATAAGTTGTGCGACGAAGTCTGCAGTTGGATTGGTAGACATTTTTAGATTAGATAATTCTTCAACTAGATCGTCCAGTCTTATGAAATATTTTCAAAAAACTTATCTTATTTATCCTTTTTTTCTTTATATTTTTTGCGTTTATTTGTTTTGCTAATGGAGTGCCTGGCTCCTATACGCTCCAGCTATTCCTTTGCGTTACACAGCAACAAATGCGTGGCTTGCGCAATGGGAATGGGTGCCCCTGTTGCATAGCTTTCTGATTTTTATACACTTGAAAAGTGTATTATAATTTTACCCAGAAGTTTACAACGCATAGAAGGAATCATCTCCGACCACATAAAGTATATATATTCTTGATCAGCGTGACGAGCTGAGTCGATTAAGCTTCGTCTGTCTGTTTCTACGCGAACTAGTCCCTCAGTTTTGAAGCTATCGAGCTGAAATTTTGCACAGGGTCTTCTTTTGTCTGCACGCTGCTAATATGTCGAAACCGACCGGATCGGATGACTATTTCTTGTAGCTGCCATACAAATGATCGGTCGAAAAAAAGATTTTAATGAGAAAAACTGGTTTTTCCTCAATATTACCGATCTCAATCACGGTCATGGGTAATGTTAAATGTTTTTAAGCAAATCTGCGAAGTTTGGTCGAAGTCGCTAACCGTTGAGACAAGCGTTTTCAAGTGTATCAATACTTCGGCACAGACGAAGTTAGCATTGCCTTTCTCGTTTCTTTTGTTACATTGTCTGTGTCTGGTTTTTTAAATCGCAGCTTGCCGAGCCTTGAACTGAGCATTGGTTATAGGCTTTGGTCCCGCGGAGGGTCATATCTCACTTGCTTCATGGATAAACAATTTGCCCGTCTGCCTTACCGCCGTTGCCTCTTCTACCGCTTTTTTTTCCACACGATGGCGCAGGAGGCGGCCATTTTCGCTGTCTACAACCTGATTACTATTATCTTTTAAACGCTGCATATAGGAGAAACAATTAAATTGAACAAATGTAAGCCAATCTTACATTTATTTATAATCCATTTCAAAATATTTGGTCGCGCTAACAAAGCTTTCCAAATTTTAACATTAATATTGCCCTTTCTGGCAAAGGGTAAAATAATAATGCATATTAAACTATGTGATTGAGATTAACTATAAGTTTTTGCTTTGCATAACAATGGAAAAAATGTCACGTTAAAATCCGCTAAAATTAAATTTAAGAAGTGAATTAATAATTTTTTTAATTTTTTTTTTTTTTTTTTTTTTTTATCAGCTGTGCTCCGACTTTCACTCACTTTTGCGATTTTTGATTTTAACAAATTCGTACGAATTAAAGTATAAGTGCTCAAAAATTCTACACTTTTTGTTATCAATTCTGTTCCATTCCCAATTCGTTCTGCAACACTTCACATGGCAGAATCAGTTGTATTGACAAACTTATCAGTTATCGCCCCAGCCAAATCGCAATTTGTTGTTGTCAAAAGGTCTTTTTCTACTTGAGCAATTTTGGGAGGGTTAGGAAAAAATAGTTTAAGGCAAGAGTTTAATCCAAATTGTCTGGAGAGTCGACAAAAATAATCTAAACGAGAAGGCCAAGCTAACTTCGTCTTTGCCGAAGTTTTAATACTCTTGCAAATGTTTTAATACATCAGAGTATACGAACGTCAGCATTAAAACAAACAATTTTTCTACAATAGTGGTCAACAGTATTTTGAATAAAAAAATTTCATAAATAATCCATTGTATCATTTAAACAAAAAATCCCAAAATTTTGAAATTTCAATCGAATACTGGTATAAAAGTGGTCGTATGTGGCTCAGTGGTTAGTGTGCTGGACTGCTGGGCGGGAGGTCGTGGGTTCGATCCCGCCTCTGAACATCTAATAATAAAAGTTTTTTTCTTTCTTGAGAAAATAGCTTTTACACATACGGTCACCTTCACCAGCTATTGGCGCCAGCTGTGAAGTAACTAGCCATGAAAAAGCAAATTCTCAAACTTTGCCGTTCGGATCCGGCGTTAAACTGTAGGTCCCTTTCTCTTGTGCGAAAAATTTAAAGCACACACGCCAAGAGATTGAGAGAAGCTTGGCTTGGCCCCGTTCGAGGAGCTGTATAGCCAACATTTACATTTACTGGTATAAAAGTAAGCTTTTAATAAAACATAAGAAGTACACAATCGGTTGCATAGGTTAGAAAATATAAATCAGAATGTGAAAATGGGTGGGGACATATGTATTTTGACAAGAATTAAAAATTTATTTATTCTCAGCGCAGGACCTCAAATGCTTAAGAAATTATTGATTCTAGACAATTTTTTCACGCTAAGCCCGAATCTGGCTTTAGAAATTCCATATCTGTAATGGATTAACTGTAAAATGGACATAAAAATGCAGAAAACGGCCTTTTTCCACATTTTGTAAGGACCCTATGTCCTAGAGACGGGTCCTTTTTTAAAAATTTGTAAATGTAAAATTATAGTACTCAGTTTTGTCTGTAAATTGTAGTTTTTACTTTATTAATTTTTATAAGATATAAGTTCGAGATCGATCTGCAAAGTAAGGATGATTTGCATGCAAGCCAGCAGCTCAGTACTAAAATTTACGTTTACATTCAAATCGGCCATACTTTGCAGACCGATCATGAACTTATATCTTATAAAAATGAAGAAAGTAAAAACTAATATTTATAGATAAAAGTGAGTACTTTAACTTGACGTTTACCAATTTTAAAAAAATTACCCGTCTCTAGGACATAGGGTCCTTGGAAAATCGGCAAATATGCCATTTTCGGCATTTTCGTGACCATTTTACAGTTAATCCATTAGATATATAGAATTTCTAAAGCCAGATTCGAGTTTAGCTTGAAAAACTTGTCTAGAAGCAATCATTCGTATAGCATTTTAGGCTATGTGCTGAGAATAAATTAGTTTTGAATTCTTGTCAAAATACTTATGACCACTTCCATTTGCACATTTTCAATTATATTTTCTAACCTAAGCAACCGATTGTGTACTACTTATGATTTTTTGAAAGCTTACTTTTATACCAGTATTCGATGTTTTGTTTAAAAAATATAATGGATTAATTATGAAATTTTGTCCACTATTGATCAAGAATATATATAGTTTATAGGGTCGGAAAAAATTTAAAAAATGTTAAAATGTTAACTCATTAGAAGGCAGCTCTTATCTCTAGCGACATTTCCCATTTACTTATCATTTCACGGACTTGCCGGTTTTAAATCAACGAAAATTGGCAAATTCCGGAGCAACTACTTTTGCGATTTGCGAATGAACAACATTCTAAAAGAAGTCACAATGAAATATAAATATTGCCTTAAGAATTTGTTAAGAACTTGTTTTTTACAATTATTTTGAAAGCCAAAAACTTCCCAAAGTCAGGCATAAAGATATAATTAGGAGTTATGGGTATAGGTATGTCAAAGTCTATTCTCAAAATACAAATATGTTTTATTTTGCAATATACAAAGATCGTTGACTGAGACCCAGACACACATGCGCCCCAGTTACAACCATGCTCACATACGTAAAAGACAATATCACAGGTTAAAAACGCTGACATAGAAATCAATGATTTATATTTTTTGTCCCGCTCGACTGCTTTGTTTGTTTATCAACTACCTTGAAAATTAAAAATTGCCCAAAATCAACGCAAGAAGAGAAATGGACTTAGCTGACGAATCTTAAATCAACCTCCTAGATGGAGAAATACATATAGGATTAAAAAAAGAGTCAAATCTAACTTTAAGATTAATAGTTTTTAAAATTGCAAAGTGATTGTTTTAGTGACCTTTTTGATTGAAAATCATAGAACTTTTTAAGCAGGCTCTAGGTCATTTAAGTTTTGGATATTGTCCAAAACTTGTCTAAAACAAGACACGCACAACACCACAAAGGAGGCTGGTTGACAGTATAACGCTATTTCATGAATACCAATTCAATCATTAGCTGTCTCTACCTGCCCTTAGTGTGTTGGCAGAGGTTCCCTCATGACAGAATTGCTATAACCGCTTGGGAATCCCAAAGGCAGGCTTGTAGCAAAATCCGTCATCAGCATCAAACGCCAAAAACACAAAGACCTTTGTGTGTATCCCGTGTATCGGTCCTTCTGCTGCTAGTGGGGGAAATTCTTTCCCCGCATTTAACTAACCAGCTGATGATTGAATTGGTATTCATGAAATAGCGTTATACTGTCAACCAGCCTCCTTTGTGGTGTTGTGCGTGTCTTGTTTTAGACAAGTTTTGGACAATATCCAAAACTTAAATGACCTAGAGTCTGCTTAAAAAGTTCTATGTTTTTAAAATTGCTTAAGTCATTTCCATGAAATGTCAAAATAGAGCTTAATATTTAAGTTAAACTCAAATAAAGAGCAAGTAATTAGTTTTCTTTCTTCTTTGCTTAGCGAATACTTATGTATGAATTTAAAGTTTCATTTACAATTTGTTTATAAATGCATTTAAAAAAATAATAAAAACAAACGGAAAAAAAATTTGATTTGCGCATATTCAATTTTCTATGCCGTGCAAGACGGGATATAGTAAGGCCAGAATTCATTCGCCAGTGCGAGTGAGTTTGGTCAAATGTTGTATGCTACTGACAAAGGGAGCATCTCTGTTCCTATATATTCAGCATCAACAGCTTTTAGAGATAAGAGTAAGAGTTTCGGATTGAACGTATACTTTGTATCCTTACAGGCAGAATATGCTTAATTTTAACGTTTGCCTCGTCCCCTGCTTTTACCGTAATTTGGAAAAACTTCTCTGTCAGTTTTTTAGATAATTGGTGTGTACTTGGTTGATATGGATCAGATGATCGATAGTCAAAAGATGAGCATATCAGAAAAAAAAGTTCGCAGCAGCATAGCTGCTTGTTACTGCTACAGCAGCAGCAAAATACATACATATAAGCATTAGATTGGACCTCCTGAGTATGAAATCTTTAAGTTCATGGTCTCACCCCTGCTTTTTGGTGTATAATACGCGTGAAAAACAACAAAAGTAAAAAAGTTTTAACGGGTGCGTATAGTCTTTATAGCTTTTGTGAATTACTTATACTCAGTGTTGGTGTTCATTTTGTTTAAGAACTCTTAAAATTTGAAAAATAATAAAAGATTACTACTATATGTTATTTTAAAAGATGACAGCATGTGAAATGAACTAATATTTTCATTGTAAACGTTTGTATTTGATGAGCGTGCTGTTGTATGAGTACTCTTTTCAAAATTTAAAATTATAACCAAATTTTATGATTTTTACATTTACACAAGCTAAAAAAAAAGAACCAAGCTTTGCAACAGAGAAGATAGAAAGCTTTCCATATGTTCTTTTAAAAGCGCGCTGATATCAAAAAACTGAAAATATGTAAAAATAAGAAGAAATAAAGGACTACCAACTATTTTTTTCTAAGGTTTTTAATATCTGCAGAAAGTTGTTTAAAATATTTAAACATCGATCAAAATCGACTTTATTATAAAATAACCACATTTTCCAAATTAAAATCCATAAGGTGGTACCTTATCAGCAAAATCAAAACTTCGTGTTTGGTTTTTCTGAAACGTCGTTTCTTTTGCAAACCTGTGTTGTTAATCATACAACAAATATTAGCATTGGGTGTTCTGTTACCCCCTTTTTTTCATTTTGCGGTTTCGAGGTTCGACCTAATGATACTTTAATTTACAAAGTAAATTACAGTCAGTCCAATTCTAATTATACTCTGTTCCGAAGGTACATAGAGTATATTAAGTTTGTGCAAAAGTATGTAACAGGGAGAAGGAATCATTTCCGACCCTATAAAGTATATATATTCTTGATCAGCATCAACAGCCGAGTCGATATAGCCATGTCCGTCTGTCCGTCTGTCTGTCCGTCCGTCCGTATGAACAAGCAGATCTCAGAGATGGTAAGAGATAGAGGTTTGACATGTATGGGACAAATACTTCTTATACTTGACAGATCAAGTTTATATTCAATTTTTGCCACGCCCCACAGTGGCCGGTTTCGCGAATTTAGCGTTGCAAAAATCAAAAATTGATGGTCCAGTTTTTTGACCGCTTTAATTTAATTAAATAAAGGGAACCCCAGATAGCCCGAAAGTGTTTAGTTTTTTTAATTTGGTCAATTATTTTGGATTTTACAGTGGTTCAAAGTTGAACAATTTTTCAAACTGATAAATTTTTGTATTTTTTTGGTTTCAAATGTTACCTTTGGGAACGTATAAAAACCAAACGGAAGTTCCGATTGCAAAAAGGTTTTTTGCTTATTAAAGATGCATCAATTCTGTACAAAAATGAACACTACAATTTAACTTTTTTTTTTGAGTTATTGTTGTTTTACTGAAGTACTACTTTTGTACCTAATTTTCCCACTTTGGTGGACTGCGAAAAGTGTGGACACGCTATGTCACGCTTCTAGAGTGAACATTTTTTTAAAATACATATTTCTAAATAAAAATATATTTATTTGGTCTTGCGCATAGCTGCGCCTTGCGAGTATGAGCGACTTGAACATATTAAAATGCATGAATATTCTACGTATTTAGGTGAAATCAAGCGGAGTGTCGGTTTTGCGTAGCATAAATCGTAACTTTTGAATGGAAAGAGATATTTGAAAAATTCCAAAGGAAATGTGATAGAGAATTTCAGTAGCTTTCAAATAAGTTTAAGTTCATTATTGTAGGTCAACTGGGTGACCCAGGATTGGCCGCCAAACTGAAAAGGTTGTAAGAAATATGAAAATCATTTTAACTTTTTTTTGAAAGCAATTTATTTAAATTATAATTGTTAAACTACTTAAAATTTACAAATTTTAATAAATAGCTAACTTTTAATTAGTAAAAATATTTATTTTCAAAAAAAATTATTTATTACTAAAAATAATTTTTTCATACAAAATAAATATTTTTAGTAATTAAAAATTATTTTCTTATTAAATTTTCTTAATTTTAATTAGTTTAACAATATAATTTTTAATAAATCGTTTAAAAAAAAGTTAATTTGATTTTTTTATCGCATGCAACATTTGCAATATTTTAAACTTTTCACTTTGATAGTCGATTCTGAGTCACCCGGTGGACCTACAAAGAAAATGTTACGCTCATATTAAAGCTGCAGAAATTCTTTATAATCGTCCCTTTGGGATTTTTAAAAAATCTCTGTCCGTTCAAAAGTTACGATTTTTGCAACGCGAAATCAGCGAAACCGGCCATTGTGCGCCCCCTCCCGCCCCCGCAATTTGGAAAAAACATCATATCTCCCGCAGTTTTGTATATAGATGATTTGTTCTTTCTAGAGATAGTTAGTTTTTCGTAATATGAATCGATTTGCCGAAAAAATGATAAAGATCGGATGAGCGGTTCTCAAGTTATGAGCAAAAATGTAAAGAGAGAGAGTCGATATAGCGATTTCAGTCTGTCCGTCTGGATGAACGCGTTAATGTCAGAGACTATAAAAAGTAGATTTTCTGTAAAAAAAACATTATTTAACTTCTAGAGTATGGATAGTGCTTTTAATACATTCTACTGTGAACAAATTTCAATTTTAATATAATCTTCTGGGATTTTTGCAATGTATAATTTTGTTCTCTCTGTTTTATAGATTTGGATATATAAATAAAGATTTTGAAAATATAAGAAAATTCACCTTTCAATTTGACCAAAGTAGTAATTCTTCTAGCTGTATTAGTGATGTGTGGTACCACCTTTGTTGACAATCACTTCGTGAATTTGAGTGTGATATAAATGTTTTCGTCTAAAAAGAAAACGATATGCCACTCAGAAGACCAAGACAACGCTTTCGAGCAAAATTTAAACGCAAATCTTTTCATAGCGCATTAGGTGGGGTTTTTTTCAAATTTGTTGGTGTTCAGCTTTCCTAATTACTCTTTGCATCGTTGATAAGCTCGCTTTAACATTGTTTTTTTTTTTTTTTGAAGTCGAGTTGTGAGAATTTTTTCCTTCTCTCAGTTTGGCTTTTCTATCTGCTTGTGAAACATCGATTGTTACCGCCCTTAAAATTTTTCCCATAGCTTTCCGTGTATCGAAGTAAACTGGTCGTCGTTTCTGTGCCAAAGTCGATTTTCAATGTCTGCCTGTTTTTTGTTTTTTTAGCAATTTTGTCCAGAATCGAAGCATGCTTCAAACTTTGATTTTTTCTTTTTCCATATTAAGCGTTGTAAAATGTTAAATTGGCTATACAGTCGCAAAAGGCCATGCCAAGCTTCTTTCAATCTCTTCTTATTAAGAAAGAAAAAAAATGTATTATTAGATGGTCCGATGCGGGATTGAACCGACGCCTCCCGCACAACAGGCCAGCTGAGCTGAACTCACCTGCGGACATTGACGACGCAGCCAAAAATAAAATCAAAAAATTCACATAGCCGCTGAGCAAGCTATGTGTGGGAGTCCCTTCCGCAATCACTTTTAAAACCTGAGGTAAAATCGCCCTTGTGAGAAGCAAGCGCGCATCGTCGCAGGTGGATGATTTCTCACAACCCATAAGATGAGGTTGACTGCCGTAGAACTGCAGATTCTCTTAGAAAGCATCTATTTAACATTAAGGCTGAATACCTTTAGGAAAATCTGCCTCTGCATTGACACCTAGCAGGAGCGAGTGTTCTCCCTTTGGAAATGCACCCGACATGTCAAGAGATATCCCTTACAGTGGTTCGTAATCCAAATAGAACACGGGTCATGGTCTATGTCTGATCTGAAAATAGTCGAGGAGTTTGTCAACAATTTAGAGGGACGATTCACCCCTTCAGCCTAGCTTCCGTGGAGGATGCCGCCACCACTTAAGCCGGTCTCTTAACAGAAACTGGTCCACTGTCTTTCATAAGATCCATCTCGCTTATTCAAGTGCGTCTACAGATCCAACTACAAAATTCCACCGTATAAATTTTAACATGATGTTCAACTCGGCCACGTAGTTTAAATCTCATATCATAAATATGTAACTTTCTGTAATTGCATTAATATTAATAGCTTGCAACAGGATAGCCGAGACACCACTTAAAAGGGCCGACCAGGAACCACTTGACACGCATCGCGTGGGTGTAATCCTCTGCATCCACTAAGGTCCCGGGCATTGACGATGTTGACGGCAAAACGGTAAAAGCCCTTCCTGAAGAGGGAGTTTTCTTCCTGCTTATGCTGTTTAAACCAGCGATGGCCAGCGAGAGCGGGGCCAAAAAGTGAGAGTGTATTAGTGTGCAAAAACAAACCTCCGTGCTTTGCTTCGACCTAATCGCTTCGAACTCTGTCAAGCGACTGACGCTGTCTTACTCTCGCGATGTCAGCTTCGGCAAGCTTTCGGGTCATGTATGTGTGAATAGAGAAATGTTTTCGGCCCCGGGATGGAACCGAGGGCCAACGCTGGCTTAAACCAATGCTACGATTCCAATACTTTCCGACCACTCTGCGGAATTCGTGATGATTCCAAAGAAGGGCAAGGATCTTTTAAAACCCGACTCCTACCGGCAAATTAGTCTACTACCAACTTTCTGCAAAATATTTAAAAGGAATATTTCTTGGGAGAATGTTTGCAGTTGGCGTGGTTGAAGAGGCTATACCAGACCATCAGTTTTCGACCGAAACAGGTCCATCGACTCACAAACCATATTTTAAAAGCATTTGAAAAACTCTAATATTGCTTTGCCGTCCTTCTGGATATAAGGCGGGCGTTCGATCGGGTTTGGCACGAGTGCCTGCTTTTTAAGTTTAAGTACCTCCTCCCTCCAAAACAATATCTACCGATTCGCTCGTTTCTCCTAGGGCGCCTTTTTATGGTTGAACTGAGAGGCGAGCTATCTATCATCCGTCCCATTCTTGCGGAGATAACTCAGGGAAGTCTTCTCCGACCGGTACTTTACTCTCTGTTCACCTCACAATCTTTCTTAATAATTTAAATCAAAGACTTCAAGTGTAAAAAAATTATTAAACTAATATTTATTACTTTTTTTTTCGTTTTTAAATCAGGTCTGGACATCGTCGTTCTCCAACTCCGAAAGCGGTATATAAAACTGATTTCAAGGACAAGTCCTACTCTAAACCATATGGAAACAAGGTTGATCCAGTTGAGCCGCCACCACCCGGTTTTGAATCTTCTCATCTACCTGATAATGAGATTTACAAACATAGAAATAAAGCAAGCCCGGAAATGACACATTTCAAAAGTTCGCATGCTAAAAAAGTTGACGATGAAATTGTTCCACGTAAGAGGCACAGGTCCAGCAGTAGAAATAATGACTTGGAATTTTCTGACAACTTCCGAAGTCTAACGCCACCCACTAAGTCTTACTCTGCAAAGATTGCCATATCTGAATTGCACGAACCCTATGGAGGTTCCCCCAAGACCCCGGAGAAAAGAGCGGATGTCTTTGCAGATTCTAAACTCTTACTGAGTTCGCCCAGATTGAGTTCTGATCTCCTTGACATGTGCAATCCTATGGGAAAGGAGAATAAGCTTAAGCTTAGTCTGCAGTTGAAGGAGCGTAAGAAAAAAAAGAAACTTAAATCAGAACGTAAGAAAAACAAAAAAGACAAGAAGGAGAAAAAGGATAAGCCCAAGAAGGTTCACCTACCAGATGATGAACCTACTTCAAAGCGCTCGGCCATAGTTGTGTCTAAACCAATTGCCGGCAACAGTGCATTAAACATGTTTAGCGAAGCAGATATCAATCCCATTTCCAAAGAATCAGATTCTATTACGGATAAAATGAGTCCAGCCTGTGCGGAGAATATAAAGTTTGATCAGCCTCACAACGACTCCACCTTAGACATAGAGGCAGGAGACATACATTTTGATGAGGAGAGCAGCGTTCCGAACGTTGATGCTGTTCACATATCGAAATGGGAGTTGGATGACAGTACTTTAAACCCCAATTTAGGGGACCTTTCGAAAAAGCTGAGCTGCAGTAATATAGACGAGCATTCTGAAATAACCTCTGACGTTATTCGCAAGGCAGAAAATGCCATTTTTGCAAAAGCTATTAACGCAATTAGACCTGTAGAATTTCAAGTTGTAATCAATTCCAAAGGAAACAGCAAAGACCGCTCCGTGTCAATTAGAAGTGATCCCAAAGATCGCCCGCATTCTCCCAAGCGCACTGCAAGCAAGTCTATCAAGGACAGGCTTGGGAGTAAAGTCGCACAGGAAAGAAGTTACTCACCAGATCGATCAAAGGGAAAGCGGAGAGAAAGCGCTGGGAAAAATAATGACAACGATGATAAGTACAGAGGCAAATCGGATCATTATAGCGGCAGAAAAAGAGATAGACATTCGAAGGAACGAGCTTCTCCAACGGAAAGAAGGCATTCGAGTCAAAGTCGAAGAACTCATCGGTCTAATGACAAACCTGACAGCAAAGATCAAACTTTCATTGAGACCAATAAAAACAACCGACCCTTTAAGGAGAGATCCAAAACTCGGTATGATGGACACAGTAGTGAAGATTTGGATAGAAATGGCTGTAAGAATCAAAAATCAGGAGAAGGCCGAGTTATATCATCGGTGGCGTCGAGGCCACGTCGCCCAGATAATCCGTTTAGAAAGTCGTCAAATAATTTAGTTCTAGGTTATGATAACACAATACAACTCGATGTTGCACCCCAATCTGCTGATCTAAGTAGCGATTATCTATTTGAACAAAAGAGACGAAAGGAGAAGAAGCTACGGAAACACTTAAAGAGTTCGTCAACGGAGTCATTAAGAAGTGAAAAACGCAAAGATTTGAAAAGTAAGAAAAGAAATAAAATTGTGAAAAAGAAGAAAAAGTCGAAAAAATAAAATGCTTACCCAAGTTTAATAACAAAGATATTATGGAAATTACTTTGTACAAAACAAAATTGTTAATAAATGTATATAAATCATAAATTATTTTGGAATAAAGCAAAGTTATTTAAGAAAATATAGTGGTATGAGTGGGCCACTCACTGCTATGTAGCAGTTATTCGCAGACGACTGACCTGAACTTAATTGACCAATTAACGATTTTACAGGCCGAACTACATTAGTGACCATAACAAGGTGGCTATGAAACAGAGTGATCCCAAAAGCTTGCATACTGCTCTATGTCAGAAATTGACACTTAGAAGATCACAACTTCAATTTCATGTGGATAATACATAAGATTGTTATACCCTAAGGCTGGAATGACACTTGCTTGTTTTACCGACAATTTCTAGCAGCAATTTTACTCCTTTGGGAGTCTAAATGTGTGAGAGCGAGATAGATAGTTGTTGAATTCGCCGCACAATAAATTGCTGCTGGAGGCAGAGAAGCCGGCAGAATTGTTTTCGCTAGATACAATATTGTCGCTAGACAACAATTTGATGTGGCTGCTTTGATTGATGGCTTATTTAGCTAAATAAATTAACTTTTAGCATCTTGAAATTAAACTATTTATTTTTTTCAATTATAAAAAATAAGTTTTTGTGTATGGATTTATTATTTTTCTAAAAACAACTAAAATATTTCCTTTGAAAAATAGCCAGTTGACCAATAGGTTGCGCTTCTTTTGTGAATAATACCTCCAAACCTCAATGGACATGGTTACATAAGGATTGGCCTCCCTTAATACGCTAAAAACATCAGAGCTACACACCCTCTGCAAGGTATAAAATGCATTATAAAATAGGTTGTCTTCAGGATGGCCCTACGCACCCAGCACCTGGGATACCCATTCTTAGATGACGGTTTATCTGCGACTAGAATAGCTGGCTCACCGTCAACGCCCACTCGACGCACCCCATCCACATCCACCAAACTCCTTTTTAACCCACATCACAAAGGGCCATAAGGTCTTTACTTGATCACGGCCTCAGCCGAGCAGCCAATTTAATCTAACCAATCTATCCTGTCATCCTAATAAAACATATTACATTTTTTACTTTCAAATGTTAAATTAAGTTGGATGTCAACAACAGCCAGTGTGACCTTTTTTGTCGAAAATAACAAAAAAATTCGGGTGGAAATACTAAATTCTCAACAATCTTCAGGATTTTTTTGGTATGTTATTTAAGAATTCGCCGTGTTCGTAATATTCGCCCGACAATATTGCTGCTAGAAATTGTCTGTAAAAAAAGCAAGTGTCATTCCAGCCTTACAAATATTTCATTGAAATCCACCAAGTACAGAAATCCATATAGCCCACGTCACCGGTATGGAAGCCAGTCCATTACTGACCATTTAGCAAGCACACTTCACCAGTTTCATTTTGTTCCAAAGTTTTGCCTTGTTCATTTAGTATTTTCAGCTTATAATAACTTTGGATTCGACCCACTGAGTTGGGCTTCTCATTGAAATGATAGTTCGCGGCTGCCCTAGAGTGCAGCTCTAGCATAATATCATGCAATCCTGTTTAGGACAACTGCGCAAGTGATGTTGGATCTCAACTTCACAGCTACTGCTTGCATATAAATATATATTTATGTTTAAATTCCTTGGATAGATCAATAGTTCCAATTTCCGAGGGCCAGTCCGTAGAGGTGGTGAGATATCTAATGATAAAAGGATTAGGGGTACTAAGTGGGGAGCCTCGGTGGAGACTAGAAAATAAATCAGACCTTAAGACCAAGGATACTGAGTGGAGATCTTCGGTGCAGCCCAAAGAAAAAACTAAACATAAGTGGGGAATAGAGTGTAATGTGGACCTAGAAACTGGAAATACAAAGTGGGGATTTAAAGGTTTTTTGTTCTCGGGGGTCCTTTTGGTAGATTTTCATAATAGTAGATCAATATTATATATGTTGGGCAGTCTCCCATCTCTCTGTGTTACAGTCTCGCCTTGTGCCGAAGCTTTTTATACACTTGAAAAGTGTATTATAATTTTGCCCAGAAGTTTGCAACGCATAGAAGGAATCATCTCCGACCACATAAAGTATATATATTCTTGATCAGCGTGACGAGCTGAGTCGATTAAGCTTTGTCCGTCCGTCTGTCCGTCTGTCTGTTTCTACGCGAACTAGTCCCTCAGTTTTGAAGCCAACGAGCTGAAATTTTGCACAGAGTCTTCTTTTGTCTGCACGCTGCTAATATGTCGGAACCGACCAGATCGGATGGCTACTTCTTGTAGCTGCCATACAAATGATCGGTCGAAAAATGGATTTTAATGAGAAAAACTGTTTTTTTCTCTATATTACCGCTCTCAATCACGGTCATGGGTAATATCAAATGTTTTTAAGCCGCTCTGCGAAGTTTGGTCGAAGTCGCTAACCGTTGAGACAAGCGATTTCAAGTGTATAAAAACTTCGGCACGGACGAAGTTAGCCATGCCTTTCTCGTTTATTATATTCTATCTATCTATCTGTGGCAATAAGGAATAACAGCATATCTCGAGTTATGTCAAAATTGAGATATTAATACCAATGGCTTCCTCGGTTTCTTATCAATTTTATGTCAAAATTTCAGGACAATCGGGTGATTGGTTACAAAGATATTACGGTAAAACAAAACAACATAAGTCTAAATTGCTTAAGTTTATAAAAGGCAAAACAGCATATCTCAGTTGTGTTATTCTTCCCTATTCAAAATCTGCTTGATAACAAAATTCCTATTTTATTTTTATTTAAAAAAAACGACACATCTGAGATGTGATTTTATTCCAAAATACACACTGTGACTTATGCTGTTATTCCACATTGATATTTTTGATTACCTGATGGCATATCTGGACTTAAGCTTTTATTCCATATTAAATGTTTTTATTTTATGGATCAAACTTTTTTCCAAAACATTTTTTTAACTTTCAGGTACACATCTTTAATTGTGTCTTTGTTCCAAAAGTAGTTTGCTGAAAGTTTAATACATAACTCGACTTATGCTGTTATTTCCAAGGAAAATTAATTTAGTTTTTGAGACATGTATTTTTAGTTTTTACCATATTTCATAGATATATCGATTTAAGCGGAAAAAAGTTTAAAAAAAAAAAACTAAGCGAACAAGATATTTCAGAAATTGAAAGCTATATACTGAGTTTTCCGCAAAATACTTAAGTTCCGATAACTCCAATAATAATTTGTGCTTTGGCATACCCATATGGAATGCGACGCAGACCATGCGGTAATAGAGTGGAAGAAAAAGAAGTCGTGCGATGAATTCCACCATCCACTTGACTGATACCAATTCTATCAAACCGTTGGTACAAAAAAGCAATTTCTCGATACTGAAATGCAAACTGCTGATTTTTTCGATTTTGGATCCTTGGCGTAAACCAAGCTTTTTTCCGAAAGGTAAATGCTAACGGGCAGCCGTTCGCTTGGAAGGATCTCAAATGGCTGCGATACACAAGCAATGATTTTGGGAAAATTAAGTACAAAAACTCATTGCTTGAAACAGAACCGTTCGAAGTCTTAAACGCCATGAAGAGAGAATGAGTTCACTTACCCCAAGTAACGTAAAATAGTGGCGACGGAGTCACTCATTTACAAAGAAAAGAAACGCGATCTCCAAAGCATTCTACAACTAATTAATCCATGTTTTCATGATTTTTACAAAAGTTCGAACAACGGTGACATTCCCAACGTCGATCCAGATTTGCTGATGGCAAGTAGTGGTCTTGAGCAAGATTTTTAGAATATTTATCAGTAAAAATAACAACCATAACCATAATGTTTAAAAAATTGCTTCAATATTACCATGTTGATTTTAGCATTGTCAAACCGACGTGAATTACTTGCTGCTCTAATATACAATTAAAAAAATATTTTGATCTTATGATTCTAGATAGCTGCATATTGTTCAATTAATAAATATGATACATTGCAATGTGAAGGTTACAAATTAAGTATAAGTTAAGATATAGTAGAAAAACCGCACAACTAAAAAAAATTAACAAAATTCTTCTGATACGAACATGGAAAAACAAAACAAGTTGAGATGTGTTACACAATTTTGAGCACACTGACATGGAACAACAACACAACTATTGATGTGCTCGTCTATATCGTAAAATAAAATTTGGAGAAAAAGCACTAAAGCATTTTTGGCCTGTAAGTCCAATTATAAAAATAAATTCTTGGTCTTTCAAAAAGATTTATATAATTAAAGCCAAAACGCTTCTAATCTGTATAACAATTTTTTTTTCCGACCAACCACTTTTTTCACAGAATCATTTAAAGTTAAGAATTGCTCTCCTGAAAAGTAGGAAAAACACACTTGTGCTGTTTTTCCTTATTGCCACAGATATGTTGATATAGATTCTATATCAATCAATGCCACTTTTTTTTTAATTTTATAACTCAAGAACGGGCTCACCTATCCGAACCAAATGTTTAAGCTTTTTACGGACCATTTAATAGGTGGTTTAGGTGAAGTTTGCACAAAATCGTTTGAACGGCTATTTAAGCGCACCATACATCACACAAATTTTTGCGCTGTCTTCCCGTATGCCGGGGTTGGCAATTCTTGGCCGACTGTTTCATTTTCGATCGCTTGCTTGGAATTCTGATTTTTCTCTAGTGTATCCACTGCCTTTGTCGTTTGGTACAGTGGTTTGCATAAAGTAAAAAAAGAGCAAATTCATTCGGAATTAAGAACACCAAAACGAAACCGAAGCGAAATTGCGCTGGATTTACTTTTCAATTAGTAGTGGAGTTGAAAATATGCCTAATAATATTTAAGGTTTTTGGAGATTAAATGCGATGGCTTAGAAACGCGGATTACAGATCGGGAACCTTCAACTTATTTTTGCAAATTTATACTTTGACCACCAATGGTTAAACTACCCTTCAGTACGCTGTACTAGCACATGGGTGTGGAATTCGGTACTTACTAGTAACCACCGAAACTACCGCCCAATCCACCAGCAATGCAATTCACTACTTACTTTTTGCAGGGCATGTCCTAGGGGGGAACCAATCGCCACCTCTTCGCTTTACATGTAAGTACTGGAGTAAGTACCGAAAAGTAAGTACCGTAAGTACTTAACATAAGCACTTACTGTAAGTACTTACCGTAAGTACCCCCAAGTTGTTTGTACCGTAAGTACCTCCAGACAGTACCCCGTTTAGTACCTCTAATTCGCAATAGTGTAGGTACCCACTAGGTGGTTATGCAATAAACAAACCCTCATAAAAATAAGTTTTATATTATGTTCAATTTTTAACATTTTATTTATGTATCTTCTGTTTGTATTACTATTATATTAATATTATTTCATTTTATTTAAAATTTCTCTTCATCATAATTATTAATTTCTTCATTATAATCTTCATTTAAGCTAGTTTTGTAATCACAGCTGGACTTTTTGAAAACTCGCTTTCTCTGAAGCTAGCATTGCGCAGCAGTTTCCGTACTGTTGGACCGTGCGTGGAAATAGAATCTGAAAAAGAAAACAAAACAATGAATTGCACAGCATTTCAAAAATATAGTACTTATCATAACAAGCACAGCACCATAAAAATTGTTAAGACGTCGCGTCGCATTTGGCGAAGCTTGTATTATTTCTTGTATTTGAGCAGGGAGCCCTTGCTCTTTTCGCAGTGCTCAAGAAATCATATTTATATGCTTTATTCTTAACTTTGCTGGCTTCAGATATAAAAGAAAACATATCCTAACAAAATTATTTTATATATCACGGCTCACAAATAATTATTTTCGCAACAAACGCGTTCGACTTAGCAGCGTCCACAATAATAACTAAAGTAACATCAGAAAACTGTCACAACGTCGAACACTTTTTCGTCAGCGATTAAGCAGAACACAAAAAGAAGTGTTAAAGTAGAAAGAACATAAGTGACCTGCCTGCAAATTGTTAGTGTAATTTCGAGAACGCACATATACATATTGATATTTTGCATTTTGTCATTGCATCGCATTTCGTCAAAACAGTCTGTGTGTACGTCGCGACGCGTCGTTTACTTTGGAAGTGACATTGCTATACCAAATCCGTACTCTGGTCGGTACCCTATCGTAGGTACTTGCCTCAGTACTTACTTGTAAAGCGATAAGGTGGCGATCGCCACCAGTAAGTAGTCCATGTAAGTAGTGCAAGTAGCTATCGCCACCAGCCGTACTGAAGGGTATTTTACTCTATGCGTTGTTTCTTAAACTTTATTATATTTACAAGTATATTTAATTCAACTTTAAACAACCGTTGTCTCGATGAATTTGGTTACCATTTGACGAAGATGTTCGCGTACTTCCGAGCAAACTTCGACAATCTAGTATATTTTTTAAGAGTGTCATCAGAAAATATATTGATATAACATTATTGCCCAGAAAAGTATACTTTGCTAAAGTTTAAAAGGAAACAGCTGATCCTCCTTCGTGGTGTGTTCCTGTTTTTTAAAGTTATGTGCAAGCATAACGAGGCCTCGAGCTGGCATAATATTGAAGGTTCGTTGGGAAATTTAAATTTTGTTTTTCATATAATCACACAATCACACCCATTTCGTCTTGCAGAACTCATAGAAAAACGTTGCGCGAAAATGCCTGTCCTGACTACCGAATCCACTCGGTGCGCCCACTCTCCGAAGTGCAGTCGTGGCGGAAGCAAATCATTATTATTACGTTCCGGACAAACCCTGTATATGTTAACAAATTTGTTTCGAAAGCTGTTTCCTATAGGGCCGGGATAAGCTCCAGTCAAGTCAACAAATAATATATCTTCTTCACATCGGTACGAGTTTTTTTTTATTTTTAGAAATTTCGGTCAAAGTGCGTCAAGACATGGTAAAAAATCTCAAAAAATTTCAAAGAAAAATTTAATTTTTCAAAACCAACTTTTTTTTATTATTTTAAGAAACAAAAGAAAAACATGGAATTCCAAAAATAAAATCGAAAGTATTTTTGAAAGTTCTAGTGAATGTTTTTAAAACGGTTAAGTAAATAAAAAAAAATTTTAAACCAGAAGAGGGCCTAAAGCCACTTAATGCACCTGGATTACCACCACGATTTTTAAAATTTCTGCCTGAAAGTTTTTTATTCTGTGTGCGTCGATGGTAAAGCGTCCTTAAATGCAGATATGGGCTTACCAAAATTTGCGGAGTTGCCGTCTCAAGCGTGCATTCACTTCATTCTCTTCCAGCGCCACACTTACCTCTGCCTTCCTTTTATATCTCAATAGCCAATAGCTGATTAATACAAAGTGAAAGACTTTCTTGGTCACTCTTTATGGTATGTGGTCTGCTTCCATACAAGCATATAACAATAAGTGATGATCAGAAGTGCTTCAAAAATTGGAAATGCGTCGGCCCAACTGAATTATATTTGTCACATCGGAGATCAGTTATTCTAACCAATTAATTGTCCGAATACCTTTATTGAATTGTGAACTGTTAAGTCTCTAAACGCACCACCAATTGTATATGTATTTTTATTGAGATTTTGTATTCGAAAAACAGGTTGATTACATACAAAATGTGACTAAAATTATTCGATATTGCTTAAGCCATCTATAAATGACGTGGCCATTGGGCTAGGGGACCTAGAAGTTATGTTATCATTTCCGAAATCGTCTGAATTGCCATCATCTAAAAATAAAAGAAATAATTTGTTAATGTTGCTGTATACGTTTATGTACGCCTGTGTAAAGTTGCTATTTATTTACAGTGTGGCCAGAAAATCACAAAAATACCTCAAGTGTACAAGGGCACACCTAAAAATCAGCTGTATTGTAATAAGTGTGAGGTAAAATAAATTGTAAGAAATAGGACAAATCTAGCTTCGGTCTACCAAAGCTTATATAAAATGGTAGAATTTTTAACATTATATAAACAACTTTTAATGAGTTTATTCAACTCACTTCAAAGAAAACGCATACTACGAAATGACGAATGTGGTGTTTCTTTTATATATTTAGATTTGTTTCTATTTTAATGGAGGTAGAAAGCACACTCTCTTACTCAGTTTTAATAACGCTGACACATTCAATACTTCTCCAGAAATTATTTGCAACTACAGTCTTTCCAAAGCAATAAACGAATATTTGCTTATTATATTTTTAGTGGCCTTACAATACAAACGCAGCTAAATTAAGACTTGCCATTTTTAATGGCGCACTAGTTAATGGCAGGTTTCAGTGTGAGGTCTTTGCCAGCGGACTACAACATACATACATACGTATATGCTCGTACACAACAGGACTATTGTGGATTTGTGGACCAAAATGAAAAATGGTCACCATTCTCTTGTGACTTTAATAAAAGCGCAAAATATAGTAAATCAATATAAGCCGTGTCCAATCAAAGTAAAACTAAAATATAAGTTGAAATTTTTATTAGGCTAGTATAAAAAGGTCAAGGACTGTTCCGTAATCATTAATGTTTCTATTGATGCCTTGTATACTTACTTTGCTCCAGAAAATTTGATTTTCTAGTTTGAGGTGCAGAATTCACAGAAGTCACAAGTTGACTACACGCTTGATCGGCTGTTTCCAGTGTCGTTGGTAAGTCCAATAGACGTTGATTTTGAATGCCATCCCCGGGTCCCATATGAGAAATATGGTTGAAATTAGTCGGAGCCGATATCATCTTTGATCTTCGATCACTAAAATTGAAATGGTTGAAATTATATTTTAAGCATTGTTTTGTTTGATTCAGTCGGAAGTTTGTTAAATTTAAAAAAAATTGAAAAATAAATTCAGAAAGTCGCTGAACCTAGTTTCAGGTTCGAACCGGGGGATTCAGGAATAATTTTGATTTCGCTGACTCAAAAAAAATGAATGGTAATTGGAAAAACCTTAAACATTTCATACTTATTTGGAAGTTCAGAGACTTGATATTTGGAATATAATATTTGAGATCAAGGGATATTTTACTTTAAAATCAAGGTTAAATTTTGAATTCATTTTAAGAATCTGAATAGAAAGTTTTCTAGTTCAACCTAATTACACAGGCTTACGAGCTGTTGCAACCGAGAAGAAGCAAACTTTCCATAATAAATTAGGTCGCTGAATTTGAATCAAAAAACTTGAACAAAATTAATTTTGTCAGAAAGTAATTACATTTTCCATAATAAAATCGAACAGTTTGTATCTTATGAGAAAATCAAAACTTTGTGATTGGGTTTTCTGTAATGTCTTTCAATGCAGCTAACATAAAACCACTTTCGTTGGAAAGAAGTTGAAAGAAAGGTTACTGAATGTGGTCACACGACTCACAAATGCAAACCAAAGTTTTGCAAATATATCGTAACCTTCACGTGCTGTGACAGCGGAGAATGGATTTCAATTTATCGACCAACAATAATTATAACGAGAAGGCCAAGCTAACTTCGTCTGCGGAATTTTGTATACCCTTGCAAATGTTTTAATCAGGGTTCGTATACACAACAATAGCCCATATTAATAGGTAAGTACACAGAGTGTAAAACGATTTTAGTTACAGACTTTGTGATAGGTGAGGTATTTAAACCATTTCCCGTGACTGAAGACTTATTAAGTCGCGAACAAAAACCAATGAGGATATAAAAAATGGTAAATATGAAAAACGCTAATGGCAACTAAGTGACAAACTATGTCAGGATCAGTGATAAGCGCATTTCGCAGCTAAGGGATCTCCATGGTAACACAACCGCAAATTGCTTAACTTTTAAAGACCACAAATGATCACACATAACTACATTGCTCTGTTTATGACAATACTGAACTGCGATAATTACCATGGATGACCAAATGTAAATAATGTAGTCAAAATCTTAAAAACTGTTTCAAATCACTGTCTGTTACTGACAAATCATTAAATCGCGGAAAAATACCAAGGAGGATCAAAAAATGCAAAAATGCCTAACAAACTTTACTTTCAAGCTAATAAAAATCATTTCAGGATCAATGAATAGGCGCAATTTGCAGATAAGGGATCTCCATGGAAACTGCTTAAAAAAACTGCTCGTTAAATATTATCATTTGAAATGGGAACATTTTAGGCGCTTTTGTTATCGCCAAAAAAAACTACAACTTTAACTTACTTCTGAGGGGTAACCTTTCCTGGTAAGCGTCCAGAAAACCCCCAAGTTTCATTACAATCGGATGAACGGTATAGTTTAGCAAAATTCGAGGTTTTTGGAACATTTTTCATCCATTTTTTTAACCTAGAAACCATTCTTCAAAGTTTCATCACAATCGGATGAACGGTTTAGGCAGTCACAACGGACAAACAAACATTAATTTTTATTTATTTTTTTGTTACAAATAATGTGATAAATGAAGAACCGCTCGACCGATTTTCTGCACACTTCGCATAAACCATCTACTAAATAGTCCGAAAGTCCGAAAAAGCCTAAACGTTTAGTTTGCATAGATGAGTCCGTACTTGAGTTATGAAATTACCTCGAAAAGTGGCATTGCTTTTTATATACTTAGATACTTAGAGAATACTTATCCATTAGCAGAATGTCTTACCTTTTCACAGTTTTATTAATCTCTCTAATTGAAAATCTTCGCTTTATATTGGCGAATCCCTTTCGATTTCCATCGCGGTGTTGTAAAAGTCCTTCTGTGAAAGATAAAAGATATAAATCACTAAATCAAGCGCGTTTACTAAAGCGAACTTAATAAAAGCATCCGGGCTGCAAACCTCCTAAAAATCGTTTCGAGTGCCCGAAGCTGGTTCAGAAAGGCCCCTGAACGCAAATTCAGAGAACATGTATGTAAATTGAAACAAACTTTAACGTTTCAATCATATATGAAAGTTAAGCGTCTTGAAGTTTTTGATGTGAAACATCTTTAGTTTTGGTACAGACGATTTTAGTAGGAGTAAAATTTGATTTCAGCGTCACGTGACGCTCATTCATATTTTGTGTTATGTACAGTTTCCCGGCAAACACACATATACAGACGAGGATGAGCAGAGGGGGGGAAGCGAAGAGGTAGGAAAGATGCTGAAGAGGGGAATCTGGGTGGGTTCTGGGAAGATCTAGGTGGGATATGGGTGGAATATGTGTGGGATCTGGGAGGGATCTTATCTGGGCGGGATCTAGGTGGGATCGAGGTGAGATTTGGGTGGGATCTGGGAGGTTGATTTGGCTGGGATCTCTCCTTGGTGGTATCTGGGTGGGTGAAACATCATCATATATCTATGTATCAGCAAAATAAACAAGACTTCCTGATCTTGTTGTTGGTTTTTTTACTCCCTGATAGTTTTCTTCTTTTGAAAGAGTGACCTTTCTGATTTGTACACCATTCAAAGAGCTTGTGATTTCGAAATCAAGCCCTTAAATTTAGCATCATGTTTCACATCAAAGCCTCGTAAGTTTTAACGTACGCTGTTAACGTTAACCTCAATATTATCATTATATAATTACAATTAACATTTTCACTTACTTGTGTGTATATTGGCCAAGTATACAATTAAAGGCGTATCGTTGACAGATGCTAGCACAACATTTCCAAGGTTATTTAAAGGAAGTGATTGCTTTAATCCAATTGACTGTACCCATTCAGCTGTTTGAGTGTTAAAAATATCCAAGTGTGTGTCGGAAAATACCAATAAATGACCATCACAATATGCTGCAAAAACAAATTTGTAGTTTAAGTAAGTATCTTGAAGCGGGAGAGCGGATAGTAAGGCAAAGCTTAACTTAAACAATGAGTAGGAAAGTCAAAGTATAGAAGATGAAACCCGATTGTAATGCACTCTCAGTTTGTATTTAGATGCTGCAGTAGCAGCAGGAAGGTCATTCGACCTTACCAGTCCTTTGCCGAATCAATATACTAACTACTTACATAGTTTTCTCATACTACGAAATGGACTCTGATTAAGATAAAAAGTGGTGTATTGGCGTGTCAATGAACAATCGACTAATAGTCGCACATCAAAAGAAAGTCGGTCCGAATCAATATAAAATGTCCTATTCTATTGGTTAATCAAAAACGTTGAAACTTACTTATATACGTTGGGAAAGCTGGATACATTATTTCTCTGTCCCGTGATTTTCGCCCTTGCAAATCCACATATATGGCGAGAGTTTGGAATACTAACAAGTACTCTCCGAAATTTCCACCGCTTGGACACAGTATTTCAATAACTCGAACAGCATCCACTCCAGAATAGTTTAAGAATGCGCACAACTGATTTTCCGGATGCACTAAAGCTGTTTAAGAAAAAACAATATAAAGGGACAATGAAATGAATATGTGTAATAAAGATAAATAAAAATAGGTTAGTGTAAAAGTAAAAGATAAGCCACTGCACCTTTTTTTTTTTTAATGCAATTGCTCAAAAGGTGTCAGAGGGAGGGCGATTCTCAGATAAGTCGTATTCCCAAGCTTTTTTTATTTGTAAATTATGCATATTATTATTCTTAATTTTGGAACATATGGCAATTGGGGTGAGTACCAAAAATTGACCGTTTCGTTTTTTTTTTTTATAACTAAATCACAAAATTGGCACACGCATTTTTTTAATGGAATGAACGTGGAAATGTTTGGAACTAATGATTGCGTTATACTCACACATTGCAGTTGCCTCCCCTCTCAAAAAGTATGCTGTAAATCCGCTTTGATGAGCCACAACTAATCGCATATCTGACAGTATTTGCAAATGTTGAGCTAGGTATCCAATCGTGAATTCGCAAGTCTTTTGGTGTCTTGTGCGCGTTCGGTTTATCTCATATACGATAATTTGGGTGTGGTTGTTCGGTCGCTTCAGTGCAATTATAAATGAATAAACAATATTTGGAAAACGTCGAATTATACCAGTGCAAGCGGAAATGCAGTTTTTCGACTCAATCACTTTGATCCATTCAACGTCACTAGCCTCCAGCGCTCTAATCGGTAATAGCCTTAAGTTGCGCTGTTTTCCGCAAAGAATTACCAAAATCTGCTCTTCCTCAATGTACCATAATTGAAGAATTTTTTTGCTTTCTCCAATACGAGCAATTTCTGAAAGCAAAATTAAACAAAAACAATTAGAAATTTTTTCTTAGCCATTTAAGGATTTAATTTTCAAAAGCTCAGAGGTGCATCTATCCGTTATGAACGAAATTGCTTAAGTTTGACTACATTATTGGAAGTAAGTTAGCCAAGTTAAAAAGTTGTAGCTAATTGGGTCTTGCTAGTGGCATTTAATTAAAATTTCCAAATTTAAATAAGAGTTGATTATTACCACAAATCGATATTACATGCTTTGATTCGATTTCTGGCGGTTTTTTATAAGCTCATCGATCAGCTGATCATCAGCTGTGAGCTGTCAAACACAGTTGGGGTATTCACTTTGTTGAGCACTTGAGCAGTTTTGCCTGACTAGTATTGTGAGCAGCCCTCTGTGCACGAAATTTGTGCACAACTACGTTTGAGATATGATTTATTTTTACGGTGCCGAGTAGTAGTCGGCATCGTGGCATCGTACGATTATAATCGAAAAACCGTAAAAAATAAAATAAAATTAAAAATAATAATAATAAAAATATTAGCAAGGTTTATTTTGGTGGCACAGTTTGGGAGCCAGCATCTAGCACTCGGCTGATGACTTATTAAATTGCGAAATAATACCAAAGAGGATAAAAATATTAACATGTAATGTCAAAAAAACTTTATGCCCAACCAAGTAAAAAAAAATCATGCCTAGATAAATGCATAAGCACAATTCGCAGCTGCAGGATCTGCATGGTAACAAAACCGTTAAGTGCTTAAGAAACTGCTTTTAAAGAGCACAAGGGACCATGCATTACCATGCTTTTGAATATACCGAACCGCGATAAATACCATGGATGACCAATGTTAAAGAATATAGTGAAGATCATAAGGAATGTTTCAAACCACTTTTTAGGAATGACAAATCATCAAATCGCGGGAAAATACCGTTGCGGTTCAAAAATATAAATAATGTCAAACATACTTTACTTCCAACCAAGTAAAAAATCAAGCCAGGATTAATGCATAAAAGCAATTCACATCTAAGGGATCTCAATGGTAATAAAACCGCTAAGTGCTTAAGAAATTGATTTTCGAGGCTAAAAATGAGCACACATGAGCACTACATTACCATGATTATGATAATACTAAACCACAATAAATACCATGGATGACCAATCCATGGATGACCACAGAAAATTTCTTCTTCTAAGTTCTTTGTTAATGGTCATCCATGGTATGTATCGCGGTTAGTCACTAGAGGTTGGTCATAATCATGGTGATGTAGTTATACAAGATCTTTTGTGGCCTTGAAACTAGTTTCTTAAGTAATTAGCGGTTTTAATTCCACGGATAACCCTTAGCTGCGAACTGCGCGTATGCAATGATCCTTACATGGTTTTTTTTCCTGTTTGTTTGACATTATTACTATTTTTAATCCTCAACGGTATATTTCCGCGATTTGATGAGTTGTCAGTCACGAAAAGTGGTTTAAAACATTTCTTATGATCTTAACTGTATTCATGGTATTTACCGCTGTTCGGCATAGTCTTAGTCATGGTAATGCTGTTATGAGTGGTCATTTTTGGCCATGGAAAGCAGTTTCTTAAGTAGTTCGCGTTTTTATTACCTCGGAGAACCCTTATCACCCTTATTATATACCCGCCATGATTTATCACTTTATTTGCACTGTCTTTTTTTTATTACTATTTTTTATCCTCTTTGGTATTATTTCGCGATTTAATAAGCCGTCAGTCTCGAAAGCTGCAGGTAAAGGGCGATTCCGAACGCTGAAAAGTAAACATGAGTACGGTGCCAAATTGACCTAGCTGTCAATCGTACTCATTTGTAATCATACTCGGCGAGTAATTATCGATTACTTTTTTATTAAGGTACAAGTGCCCGACTTTTCGTAGTCAGGGCCTGGGTCGAGCAAGCTGTGCACAATTTGTTCAGAGTAAATTGTTGTTGGAAAAGTTTACACTTTTCCCCAAGTGCTCAAGTGCTCAACAAAGTGAACACCCTAAGTATATTTATGTTTCAGTAAGAGCTTTACAAAATTGTTTCTTTCCTTATTTTATTAAAAATTTGGCTTTTTATTAACTTCAATGTATGTATTACAAGTTATTGACCGGTCTATAAATGTGATGCTCATAAAACGTAGTGGGAATTAAGTGTATTAACCAGGGTTCGTAAAATAACACACAAAGAAAAAATTCAGTCTGTAAAAAATTTTAATTTTCACACGTGTTACTAACAATTTTTTTCAGAAGAAAATAAAAATTTTTTTCATGATATTATCACGAGAATTTTTTTCACGCGTGTTACTAACACGAGTGAAAAAAATTTTTGCTAGCATCTGTGAAAAAAAATCCAGAAAATTTTTCACACAATATTTTTCTCGCGCGTGAGAAAAATTTTCAGAAATTTTTTTCATTGTAATAGCTCAGGCCGACTACAAACGGGGGTGGGTAAAAGGCACACACTCTTTGTGCGATCGAGCAGATTTGGGTTCATTACGAATTTCGTAATGACCTGCTGCAGCTGTGACCGCAAATATCCAGATTGAAGCAAAACATTCGACCTTTAACTCTGTCAGCAATGGTGACGCATGAGAGGGAATATCCCTTTTTATGAGGGCCATAAAAATTGGCGTACCTCAGTTTTCGCAGCTACCTGTTAACCGTCAATGGGTAAGGTAAGAGTTAACCATTTTAATAAAGAGACAAATGCATATTGCAAATGTAATTGATTTTTTGTCTTGCCAAACCTGGTATTTTCATTTAGAGTACATTAAAAAATGGTTTCAAATAATTTGTTTTGAATTTTATTCGCAATTAATACAATTTCTTTTTACTATTACTATTTAATAGTCGAATGTTTGGACTCAATGTGGATATTTGCGCTCACAGCTCCATAGTTCTGCTGTGGGCAGGTCATTAAACAAATCTACTCGATCGCACAAAGAGTGTGTGCCTTTTACCCACCCCCGTTTGTAGTCGGCCTGAGCACAGGCTAGCCGACGCGTCTCACATACACACCAATACAATTGCAATGAAAAAAATTTCCAGAAATATATTGTGTGCGAGAAAAATATTGTGTGAAAAATTTTCTGGATTTTTTTTTCACAGATGTTAGCAAAAAGTTTTTTCACTCGTGTTAGTAACACGCGTGAAAAAAATTCTCGTGATAATATCATGAAAAAAATTTTTATTTTCTTCTGAAAAAATTGTTAGTAACACGTGTGAAAATTAAAATTTTTTTTCATTGATGTTAATTATCATGGCAGAAAAATATCTTTTGAGCATTTTACGAACCCTGGTATTAACTACGAGCCTGCACCACACTCACCAGAATTTAGTCTAACTCTCTGGAAGTATGAATTATTGTACGTCCAAAATTTGTATTTACAATTTCAGTAGCAAAACTGACACTTTTTAGCATGGCACTGTTCGCTGGACTGCTGTGCGGGAGGTCGTGGGTTCGATCCCGCCTCTGAACATCTAATAATACAAGTTTTTTTCTTTCTTTAGAAAATAGCTTTTACACATATGGTCACCTTCACCACCAGCTATTGGCGCCAGCTGTGAAGTAATAACTAGCCATGAAAAAGCAAATTCTCAAACTTTGCCATTCGGATCTGGCGTTAAACTGTAGGTCCCTTTCTCTTGTGCGAAAAATTTAAAGCACACACGCCAAGAGCTTGAGAGAAGTTTTGCTTGGCCCCGTTGGAGGAGCTGTATAGCCAATTTTACATTTTTAATTATAGATGTTGGACATACCAAGTACACATAAAATTTGTTCAGCAGAGCCGCTAAAGGGCAAAACGCCGTAATATATCCATGCTATGATAAATTGCGTTGTGCAAAAAAACTGCTATCTTATTGTCATCACGGTCACTGATCATTTCGATGAAGTGTCACTACAAAGCTTAGTGGGCCATACGATTGCTAGGATTATTGAAGCGCACCCAGAAAGTTTTCAGAACCAAATTGAAAATATTAATAACACCCAATTAACTGCTACCTACAAGTGGGGTTACGATGGCAGCAGCGGCCATTCTACCTATAAGCAAAAATTTAATGACTTCGATGGAGACATGATAGTCCAATATTTATTTTCAATTTGTATGGTACCATTTATAGTGCAGAAAGGACCGACAGGTTGAATGGAAAAACAATCGACCTTCTTCTAATTGATATTGTCGACCAATTAAGATACTTTGCGAGAAAGAAACGGCAGACTTGACTCGCAGAGAAAGTGAAAACATTAAGAGCCAAGTATTGTACCAACATTAATGAGTACCTTTAGAATTGATCACCAACTTTATATGACCATGCTTGATGGCAAAACGTTGTGTCATATCGGAATCCTCTTCGCAAACATGTGGAATCTGTAGCGCAGCCCCCAAAAATATGAACAATCGAAATTTAGTAAAGAGCCTTTCTATTAATAGAATCATATTTGGAAGAAATGGATTTGTTGGTGGATATACCAATGGCTGGTACTTAAAGTACGAACAACGGAAACACTGCAAGGATGTTTTTCCAACAAATATATTTGGCTGCTCGTATAACACGAGTAAGCTATGATTTAATACCTCGATTCAGCGTAGTCTTACGAGCATTGGCTTGTCTTTTCGCAGAACTTTAATTCATGGAGCAGACCTTATAAACCATTTTTCCCTACCAATTGTTATGATGTCCGAAGAAGCTCTTAAAGACAGGAACAAGGACTTTCGAAACATAGGCATGAACAATGCAAAAAAATTCAGGAAAAATACTATGAAAGATATCATAAATGCTTTATTTGTGTCTTCCGACCCTTTGATATCTTCACTGCCAAATGGGTCTTCAATTTCGTCTGCAAAATATATTATTATGGCTGATGTAGTTAAGAGCTTGCTTTTAATGAAGCATCTGGATATGCCTGACTCTGATTCCGAAAATTCGGAACAATCGGCCATGTTCTCAATTCCACTTCCACAAAAATTCTGTGATTTAAAACCGGTTTGAGTACTAAATTTGCACTCCGAATCACAAAACTTTTGTGGAAGTGGAATTGAGAACATGGCCGAATATTTTATATATATTATTTTTTCTTTTTAAACAAGTGAAAAAAATTCTGTCAAGCCCGACTATAACATACTCTGTACATGGAGTAGAAGCTGAATGCAGTGCTGATGCTGCGCTCATCTCTAAGTTTCCCTCTTTCTCCCTCTCTCTATAAAATTTTACGGTGTTGCTTTTGAAATGGTGGGAGGGGGTGGGGTGGGGTTGAATTACTTATTTACTCATAACTTGAGAACCGCTTATCTGATCTTGTTCATTCCTACGGCAAATCGATAGATTTCGCTAATTGCTCACTATCTCTAGAAGGTACAAATCATCTATCTTCAAAACTGTAGGAGATATAACTTTTTTTCCAAATTGCGGGGGCGGGAGGGGGCGTGGCCAAAATTTCAAATAAACTAGATCTGCCTGCAGCTCTATAGAAACATTTGTCCCATACATGTCAAACCTCTATCTCTTACCATATCTGAGATCAGACAGACATACGGAATAGAAAGACTTACGGACGGACAGACGGACATGGCTATATCGACTCGGCTGTTGATGCTGATCAAGAATATATATACTTTATATGGTCGGAAATGATTCCTTCTCCCTGTTACATACTTTTGCACAAACTTAATATACTCTATGTACCTTTGGTACAGAGTATAAAAATTCTATGATCTTTTTCTGAGCAGTGAATTAAAACCGACTGCGGATATTTATTTTCGTTTGGACGTTGTTATTTTAATGCCGCAAGCGAGGCCCAGTCGCCCACTGCGCATCAGTTTGATTGTCATATCAGCAATTTATTACTGATTAATTTTGATATCATTACATTTAGTGGATAGTGTCCAAATATACGTACCATATTGATCCAAATTTATGTAAAACAGACCGTCTTCTGTTCCTAATAAAATTTGGTTTGGATATATTATTACGGAGCACAACGCATTTCTTATTAACGATAATGTACTATCCAAAATCTCATAGACCTTGTAAATGGCAGTATTTGGTAAACTGTTTCGCTTCAAAATTCGATGTAGCTCTCCCAATGCAATTACCCACTTCGATTTCTCTGACTCATTGTCGGCAAGCATTAGAGTATTTAAAGAGAGGCCGCTTTCAATGAGGGCAGTTTTAATCTAAAATGCAAAAATGAAAGTAATACAATTATTTATAGCATATCAAAACATTGCTATTGTAAATAAAATCTGACAATTAACGAGTTCTCAATTAGACAAAATAATGTTCAATTACTTACCTTAAATATACATGGCACATCCTTTTTGGCTGCATGAATGACATCACTCTCTCGAACACTGCCAACGGAAAACTCTGGATCTCGCATATCAAGGACTTGGGACACACTTACACTGGGTAGTGCTGATCGATCAGGGGAGATATCATACAAAAATAATTTAAAATCGCACACTACCACAAATTGACGAATCCATCCGCGTTTTATCACCCCGGACTTTGGTACTTTTACATAGCCCTCGTATGCTGTCCCTATGCCCCTTGTTGGATCGATACCCAATGGCCTCTTTGTTTGGTCTATGGGAACTGGGCATGTAGTTGGTACTTTTTGACAGCAAATCGTATGACATGCAAATCCACATATTTCGCATACAACCCCCTGCCGTGTTAAGCCGACCATTAGCGAAGTGCAATGGTTACATTTGGTTGGACTACTGAAAGTGCGCACGAGAAATTGATGGATTGCAGTGTTGCTCTCCATTTTCTTTTGAGATTCGTCGAAAACTAATTCATTTTCCACTCGTGACGCATCGTTGGCCGGCGAGTCTTTTGCATCGTTGGAGTCCTTGCTCATTCTAAGAGCATACTTTGAATCATAGTTAAAAAGTATTCCCGAATTCGGACTTTGGAAAAAGTTTTGAGCTGCCAGAAAGCTGTCCCCGGAATCATTGAAACAAGGTTCTGCTGTGTTGATGACTTCCGAATTTTTTGAAGCATCTCTGAAGAAAGCGTTACTCAGTCCATGGTGAGTGGATTTATTTAAGAATGAGTCCGGATATTCCGAAATTCCTTTTTGCATATCCCGAAGTTCATTTTCTTTTTTTTGAAAATCGTGCAAAATGGAATCATACCGTTTTTTGTAGTCACGAACTTCTTTCTGTGTTGAAACAAGATCGGCTCTGGTTTGGCTGAGCTCGTCGGATATAATCGCTTTAGCCTGAACTTCCCGTTGAAGAGCACTTTGTAGGTTAAGCAACTCCATTTTGTCCAACTTCTGGGAGCGTCTGTTTCGCCAGTTTTTGTGATCGATTGCATTGTTGTTAAAAGTGCCCACGTGCTTTAGGTACTCCAATTCCTCTGTCATTTTGGTAGCCAGGGCCTGTAGGTAGCTTCTCGCGTCTTTCTCATCAGACACCCATTGAATTATCTCCGCCATTTGTCGTTCCCATTGGTTTATAGCTTCGCGTTTCATTCGCAATTCCTTAAATATTTCATCGTCTTCTGCTTGCAGCTCCTTCAAGCTTTTTGATTTTAGGCTCACTTCTGAACTCAACCTCTGTTTCTCCTCGAACCACGTTGATTTTTCCAAATCGTATTGTTTTTTGAGTTCAGAAATGGCATCTGCCGAATCTGACAGTGATTCAAGTTGGTTATGCTTTATTTTTTCGTGTGCTGCATGCAATTCCTTTGAAAGTGCTAAATTGGAGTTTTCAAGTTCAGCAAGTTGCTCTCGGAGGGCCTCTATTTCCAAATTGTACCGCGCCTGCTGATGATCCAATTTTTCTGAATATTGAAATTCAAGGCGTTCTATTTCGTATGTGGATATATCGGAAGATATGCTCAAGGGAAGAGTTGTCTCTAGACTTGATGCCGATTTTCGCAATTCAAGTTGCAACTGCCTGCAGCATTCTTCGGCGCGCTCTCTGAGCTTTTTCTCCTTCGATGCTTCAATAACCGCTTCCTCAATATGAAGTTCAAGTTCCCTTCGAGTTTTGTCCGACTTGCGTAGTTCATTTCTGAGACTATCGTTCTTTTGCATTGCACCATCGAGTTCCTCCTCCTTATCTCTAACCTGTCTGGAGAGTTTCTGTTTCTGATTCCGCAACTCAGACAGTTTTTCCGTAACTTCCGAGTATTCCACCATTGCAATATTGCGCTGAGAAATGGCGTCCTGAAGTTCTGAGTCCTGGATTTTAAGTCTTTCAAAAATCTCGTTGTTCTGCTTAGTTAATTCGCTCTTTTCCTGCTTGGAATGAACAAATTGCTCTGTAATGGTTTTTAATTGTTTCTCGAGTGTCTCCTTCGAACTTTCCGAGTTTTTGATGGTTTCATTAGAAAGCAATGGGCTCTGCAGATGTTCATCTTCAAAGAGTGAGTTCTGGCTTTTTACTTTTGAGAATGTGTCTGTGGTCTTTGAATCTGCCTGAGAGTTGTTCAGCGAAAAGGTGAATCCAATGAACGGTAAATGGATTCCGGAAAATGCTGGGTTTGCAGTGGGAGGCATTGAGTCAGTTAATCTGACGTCATTATCGTCAACATCAAAGTTAGAAGTATCGGTAGGACTTGACACTTCTGGCACATACGGTGCTGGGCCGCATCTAATATTCTTCCAGTCTATTCCAGTGAACCAAGGGTGATCCATGAAGTCCTGTATTCCATTTTGGCCAAGCCGATTTTCAGGTATGCATATTAGCTTGCAAAGCAAGTCCCGAGATGTCTCAGACACCTTATAGTTGATGGTTTCAGGAGCCGGCAAATTAAAGCAATTTTGATGGTTCATAATTTTGCCATAAGTCTCAACCAAACTTTCTGCATAGAATGGAGTTTCCCCATAAAGCATCTCATACATACAGACACCAAGTGACCACCAATCACACTCCGTTCCATATCGCCCTTTTCCATCTTCCATAGCCCTCAGAATTTCTGGGGATATATAGTCCGGCGTACCTACGGCCACATTCGATTGAACAGTACCATCTTTCTCCAGTCGCAGACACGAACCGAAATCTGCCAATCGCACATGACCTCGTTTATCCAGCAAAACATTATCCGGCTTTATATCTCTATGAACATACTTAATTTGATGAATGCTATTGATGGCTAGAATCATTTCGGTAATGTAAAATTTTGCCATATCCTCCGGAAGTTTGTCTTCAAACTTGCTTAATAATGTTAAAAGATCTCCACCGCAGTAGTAATCCATAACGAGATACTGAAATAAAAAAGGACATTCACATATTAGAAAAAAAATATGAATAGTAGTATGTAACAGACTAGAATGCCAAGCTTATTTCAAGCATGCCATTACAGACATATTTTCCGGGTATAATAATATTAGACTATGGCTAGTGCGGCAACAGAAGTGCAGTATTTCTTGGATTTTAAAGTGACGCAGGACCACAGTATGGAATAAAAGCCCTCGACAAGCACGGTTTTGGATTTCAAATCGTACTGACCCGCACTTGCGAGCGATCTTGATCTCATATCTATCTTTTAAGGGCCGATTTCACATCTTCTACATAGAGCTATTTGTCACATTAACTATCAAATAGCAGTGTAAAATCGATGACTATCTGACACATAGCAACTATCTGGGAGAACAGAAATCGGCCCTAAGTCTAACTTAACTTATAGGTAATTATTTCTGAAGCGGGCAACTATTTGTTTTCATAGTCTCCAAAAATTTTCTTTTTTTTGCTAGGATAATACCGCAGTTTTCAACGATTTTTAATAGATTTTTCAGAATTTTACCATTGTGGGATGCAAAGATATAGCGACTGTTTATGTTGTGTTAAAGTTGGTTAAACTAAATATTTTCAAAATATATTGTTTTTCCCTTACTTTGTGGTAAAATATTTGCGATGGTTGAACTGGAGGAAGAAACCGCCAAAACTTAAGAAAAAAAATGTAAAAAATTTGTAACAAACGGCCATTTGAGAATTTTCCAAAAAAATTAGGACTAATTCCATGATATTCTTAGTACACTGAAAAAGACAATATAATGGGACGGCCATAACTTTCCGAGAAATTACAAAAACCGCCAAATGAAGTACCAAGAAGTAAACCATACCTAAAAATAGATCAAACTGCGTTTATAGATTCTCCAATGAAGCTTTGGTTCATGGATTATGGTCATTTTTGTTGTCTCGATTGCCTTTGAAAAATATTGACCAATTGGTCATCACCAGCTTCTCCAATATTATGCAATTGATCTTATTAGTGATATTCTCAATCACCAGCAGGAAATCAGCTCAAATCATTGAATAACTTCAGTTCCAGGCATCTTAGCGCCTTGCGGTTTGACTACCAAAGACATTTATATATTAAACTTTACTTTTTCTTGCTGGCAATTAAGAATTTTACTATTAAGACTAATCGGATAATTTTGGAAGAGCTGGTGATACCCAAATAGTCAATGTTTTTTTAAAGACAATTTCGAGAACAAAAATGCCCATTATCCCTGAACCAAGGCTACGTTGGTGAATCTGGATAGGCAGTTCGCTGTGTTTTTAGGTCTTCTCTATGGACTATGTGAAGTTGTTCATGGGTGAATCAAAAAATGGCATTTAAGTTAGCGGTTCTTGTAATTTCTCGGAAAGTTATGGCCGTCCCATTATATTGTCTTTTTCAAAGTACTAAGAATATCATGAGAATTAGTCCTAATTTTTTTTGGAAAATTCTCAAAATGGCCATTTTTCACAAACCGCGATTTAAATGTTTTTTTCTTAAGTTTGGCGGTTTCTTCCTCCAGTTCAACCATCGCAAATTTTTTACCACAAGGAAGGGAAAAACAGAATATTTTGAAAATATTTAGTTTAACCAACTTTAACAAAGCATAAACAGTCGCTATCAGGCCTGTTCCCGTTTCCGAATTTGATTAATCGGAATTGGTAGGAGCTGTTATTTTTAAGAAGCGATTTAAGAATTCGGGCAAATCTTTTTGATATCAAGATAATCAAATGAAGGTTAATGAGATTTTGAACTTAAAGGCTGTAGGCTTTTGGAAGAGAGTACATTAAACAATTCCGATTCCGCATGATTTGATCGAAATCGGAAACAGGAACAGGCCTGTATATCTTTGCATTCCACAAGGGTAAAATTCTGAAATTAAAATCTAAATCTAATCTAATCTAAAGTAAAATCTAAAATTTTTGAAGACTATTAAGAATATTTGAAGAAATTAAAATCTAAATCTAATCTAATCTAAAGTAAAATCTAAAATTTTTGAAGACTATGAAAAAAAATTAGTTGCCCACTTCAGAAATAGGTACCCTTATATTACATACATTTTTTCCAACTGCTTATTTGTTAGGATTCCGGATTCTTTCAGAATTTAATTCATATTAAAGTAAACTTACCAGATTAATGTTGTCTTGAAACGCGTAATGCAAGTTTGTGATCCACTGCCTATCTCCAAACACCAAAACGTCCCGTTCTTCTCGAAAACATGCAGTCTCGGCTCGTTTCAACATTTCCCATTTGTTTAAAATTTTCATTGCAAAAATTTTTTCCGTGGACATCATTTGAACCACGCAGACCTCACCAAAGGCACCTCGTCCAATTATTTTTAGTATTTCAAAGTCCTCACGACATAGTCGAAGTTTTCTTATAACATGTACAAAGGGTTTAGCTGAAATTAAATAGAGCATATTGATTGATAAGTTTAATAAAACTGACAAGGGTTCGAACCCGGAGCGGGTTTAGGTTACCGAACTTAGGTTTGGGTTCGAACCGGGATTCAGAAATAATTTTGTTTTTTGATAATTCAGAAAAAATGAATGTAAAACGAAACCAGCTTATTCAATTGTTGATATTTTGAATATAATATTCGAGCTTTGGTTATGTAATTTATAGATTAATCAAATTTGACTGACTAAAAAAATTCGACAGATACTTGTGTTGCATAAACGACTTTTTTAATTCTTTACAATGATAGTTTACCCAAAACTTTAAGACAAGAACCCTGTTAGGTAATGTTTGATTTCCTCCTTTGTCACGAATGCTTTATTTTCTAGCTCCTAAACTAAAGATTCCACGTTTATAAGAATATGAACTTGGTAAAGAAATATTGATGATTTTTTTAATTTTGACCATTATACAATTTAACAATTTGTCCTTTTGCAAGCAGTTTTGTTCTAAGGACAACAAATTAAGTTTCTAAAATACTTTTTTATTGTAAAACAAGTAAAAATTGTGTTTGAATGTAAAGTAAAAGAACGTTTTTCTAAGAACTTTCCAAAAATGTACGAGCATTCAAAACTTACAAAACCAATACGAAAACCTGTATGTTTGCAATTACGTATATATAATATATCGCAAAATAACAAAATTTACATTTATAGTAGATAGAAACAGGGTAATCGGCCTAGTTCTTAATTCCACAGAAGTTTTTCGAATGTGAAGTTTATTCCTATTCTGGTAAAAGTAAAACGAAAGCTTGTCGCCTTTTGGTTAGTAAAATTATTGTAAATTTGGAATTGAAAAATTTACGCTTCCCACGAAATGAAAATAAATCATAATTCTTTGGAAAAATAACGGAGCTAAATCCAATAGATTGAGAAAAAAGGTAGAATTTCGAAATTTTGACTTTAAACCCCATAACTCCGTTATTTATTGACCGATCCAAAATATATTAGTCACACCAGAATTACATCGTTTCTTGACAAAACATCGTTTTCATTTTCACTTTCAGACAATCCGTTCTCAAAATATTCTTGCAACAATGGGCCCATGTTTTCAATTTTAGCTTAATTTTGAACAGGAATACAACAACAACCGCAAGAACAACTACAAACATTTCTAAGTTTAATTTAACCGAGAACCTATCGAATGAAAAAACTCGCTTGTTAATATCACTAATAGTTTTTGAGTAATTTAATTTTTTGTAAACCTTTAAAAAATGGCACTTGAAGGTATACAGTACCTACCCTTAAAGCCGAAAACAAATTTGAAAGTCATAAAAAAACTATTTTAAAATTCAGATTCAAAACAGTTCTTTAAGTGATTACCGCTATGAAATATTACTGTTTACGGCCTATACTCAGGTGAGATAAAAATTTAGTTCTCTGGAATAGAAACAACTTTGAACAGCTTTCAAATCGAATGCCTTTAACCAGCAGTCTTATTTATGTGAAACTACTAAATATTACTCTCAACTGAGTATGGGCCTTTAATAAAAAGTCAAATGAAATATTAAAATTGTTAGCCGACTCAATGTCGAGTGTGTTTTTGTGTACTTTATGGTAAAACACAGTGTTTTTTCTCCAATATCAGCATCACAAACTATGGCGTCGGTATTCGTTATCAGGGTGACAGCATTAGCGTCTAATTAGTCAGCCGCCGTTTTAAACTCCGCAGCTTACTAATTGGACGCTGTTGCTCTCTCCCTAATGACTCATACCGACGTAAAATACCGCCTAGCAACTGTTTCTTAAATAACTAAGAACTGGTAACTCTAAACCCAACAACTGTCAAATGAAATATTTACATAGTTTGAGAAAATCCGACACTCCTTTTTCTCTACGAAGCGATGAATTACTGCATTCGTCATAAAGTACTATAAATGTATCCAATAAATAATCCAATGAAAAGTGATACCCATCACTATCTTCTCCCAAGTTGTATTGTGACGTCCATATTCGTTCTCCCATTGATTCGTGTAAAATATATTCGAGTAGTTTGAGCCTTTTATTGCAGCTCGTTGTGGGTAAATCTGAAATGGTTTAAAAAAACATTTTTGATTATTTTGATCAAGTATTAAATTTTATTTCGAAGTTTTGGGAAATTTAAATTCCGGCTTTAAAAGAGAGCCGACAAAATCTAAAATAAATTGCCCAACAGTCTGAACAGTCTCCAGCAGTCTGAAGCACAAATGATTTTGCAGAAAGGTTATACACACAATTTTCTGACATAACATTGTCTTGTAGGCCAATCGGTCCGAAAAATTACGAGATTTGCAAAATCTTATGAGTTTAGATCAGCGATGGTCACCGGTAGAAATCGCAATTTACACATTTTTTAAAATAGGTTTTTTTTTTTTTAATTTGGTTAAGTTGCTATACAGACGGTTAAATAGACGGGTAAATGGGAGGTGTAAATAAAATTGTCTTAAAAATCGCGAAATTTGCAAAATTTTATTATGAGTTTCGATTGAAGTTAAACGGATAAGAAGTTCGTGTAAATAGGTGTACACCAGAGATCTGCAGTAGTGCCTGTTTTTTTAATTGCATCAATATTGCTTTAAATGCGTATGCAGCGCGACACTCTAAATTTTACAGTCGAGTCAAACACACATTCTTTCTGTTATTGGTATTTTTGGGACTGAGTGTCTCGGTTATGGTAAGGCAACGCTTGCCATAGAGACAGTAAAAACATAAGTACGCATAACTTTTATTGTTTTTACTCACGCTCCCTTTTGATGAATGTTAACAAATTTAGCCGCCCGAGCTAAACAGTATTCAACGACTTTCGGTTGGGAAAAATATCCAGTACGAATGCGGTACACTTGTTGTTGTGGTGTACTCCTGCAGATCTCTGGTGTACACATTACAGTCTTAGAAATTTTGAAATTCGCCAAATTTATACAAACGGCTAAATAGACGGGTTAATATATAAAATAATACAAAAAAATTAATATAAGGGCATCTCAAGTAAACATACATTTTTTATGAATATCAAAAGTTCTCAAAAATGGCGAAATTAGTCAATTTTCGTATTAGTATAGATATTATGAACACGGGTAAATAAATGTAAAATTGGCTATACAGCTCCCTCAACGGGGCCAAGCCAAGCTTCTCTCAATCTCTTGTGTGCTTTAAATTTTTCGCACAAGAAAAAGGGACTTACAGTTAAACGCCGAATCTTAACGGCAAAGTTTGAGAATTGGTTTTTTCATGGCTAGATACTTCACAGCTGGCGCCAATAGCTGGTGAACGGGTAAAACGGATAAATAAATGGACGGTAAATATCGAAAGATCGTCAAAGTTACAATATAAGGAAAATTGCGCGAATCGGAGCTCCAAAATTTTTCGACACGGATTCTCTGGAATTACCAAATTAATAGCTAAAATAAGCATTCTACGAACACCCGCTTAAAATTTGTAAACAAACACAAAAAACCATCTGCTTTATTTAAATATTCGATGAATATTTGCAAACGTGCTTAAAATTGCGAATTTTGCGGACAAATAATCAGCTTTAAAGAGACTCGACAAATATCAAAGAATATCAGTACCTGAAGGCGATATCTCATACAAACAGTTTTAAGAAATAGAATCAGTGAACCGCATCTATGCATTTATGTTCTTTGTTAATCCAGCGGGCTTGAATTTTTTTTACGGCTTTATAAAACCGTTAGGTGTGAGATTTGATAAAATGGACGTGGCTAAATCCTTACACTCCCACCCCTACAATTAGTCATACAATTTTACCAAGTGTAAGAAAAGGGGTTATTTTAAAAATTTTTATTTGTGTTTCAATTTTTGTTTATTTTGTTTTATTATGTTAGTTTTTGTATTAAAAGCCTCCAATAAACAGTGTTAGGGTAACATAAAAAAAAAGAAAATACAAAATTTTTTAACCTAAAAAAAAAATCCAAATATTTCATAAAACATTCTTGATTATTCTAATATTTTTTTAGTTGTAGTTAGATCTCTGCTGCTCTCTTTTCAGTAACCAATGAATGTCATGCTCTCTCTTTTGAAGCTATTCTTATAGAGTACCGTTAAAATAAAACGAAACCAAATACACAATAAAAAAAAGCTTGGTCATTTATAAGTAAGAGATGACACTTACAATCCAAATTTCCGACTTTGATTATTTTATTTTTGGCCTATGGCAGAAACCACTGTGTAACGGTGGCATTTATGGCATTGGCTTCTCAAGCAGAAATTGGCTATATTGATCTGTTGTCTTTTTTCTGCCTCATTATGTGCAATTGAAATGAAATTTAGAAGCAAAAAAAAAACGCAACCATGCGAATTTTAGTAGATAGCAAATGTGCTTTTCAGTAGTCACTTTTATTGTTGGGAATATGTAGGTCTTCGAAGAAGCGTTACTAGGATTATTATACACTTGAAAAGTGCAAAATCTTTAAAATGCAAAATCAAATTACTACTTCTTGCAGCTGCCATACAAATGATCGGTCGGAAATTGGGGTTTACTAAGAAAAACAGTTTTTTTTTCTCAATATTAGCGGTATTAAACTCGGTCATGGTAATATTATGTGATTTTAAGCTGATCTGCGAAATCGGTTGTCGTTGAAGCAAGCTCTTTCAAGTGTATTAAGACTTCTGCACAGACGAAGTTAGCTTTGCTTTCTCGTTTTGTCATAAATTAACGCCAGAAAGTACTTTTAAATATAACCGAAATATACAGCCCTGTTTCATACGATTTGGGTTGTATTTGAGTCGGAAGCGATTTGTGGAACAAATGTGTCTAACTTCAAAACTCCATTCATCTCAAGGCTGCCTTCACTCGTTCGACACATGATACATGATATTCTAGTAGGCCTTCATTTCCCTATGAAATTCTATGAATTTGAAAAGCTATTCAAATTTAAAACAGAACATATCTCATGTGTCGTTTCGACTGAATTGTTTGGACATTTTTTAGAAATGACAGCTATTACGAATTTCGAGAACCGACCTTATAATGTATCGATTTAGCCAACTTTAAACATGTAAGAACAGAGTAATTTTAATACTCGTAGCTCCTGCCATCTCGGAGATGTTTGTTCATACAGACAGAGTTTTAACCGCCTTAGTTTCTGGAAAACAGACAGCTTTCACAGCTGGACAAGGGTATGCCGACTCGGCTCGGTACGAGTACATTTTGAATCCAGACAGGTTTTGATTTGCACACACGTAATACACCCTCGGTACTAAATTTTTGCATTTTTTCCAGACGGCAAATAAGACAAATTATGTTCATTTGTATGTATGTATGTCATTTTTACTCCTACATAGCTTCTGTATAGTGTATCAATTCGTAGGTATGCACTTATGTAGATGTGTGTGTGCAACTTCAGACGTAAATAAATATTTATGTTCGTTTTGTAAATATACAGATGTATGTACATATGTACATCCATACTTATGCACTATTGTCCATATGCATTATGGTAGCCGTAATACAATCAAAGCATGTCACACACGGCAATCAAGCACTATTAATATTGGCATAAACATATTACCACTTAATTCAGATAGAAGGGTTTCATATTCCATTTTTAATTTTACTTATTTTGACTATTTATATGTATGTAAAACAATACAAACGCCGAACTAGATTGGGAACATCTGGGGATGATAGAATTTCGATAGCAAAATAGTCGATAATTTTTTTTAAATCGGGCTGCATTCAGCATGCCGATTCACCGGACTGTCAGACTAATCGCTGCAGTTCTAATTGGTACAACGCAATCCAATTATGCAAAGAAGATATTGAATGTAGCGAGTCTCCAACTAACTTCGATATTGCTAAGGAATAAGAGGAGGAATACAAATCCCTGATCGGAGCGGGGTAATTTAACAGGTGGCATTCGAGGAAGGGCAAAACGACGAATAAGTGATATTATCAAAGAACAGCTGACCAAAAAGTATCTATAGAGCGTAAGTGAGAGCAAACAGCTGAAAATTTTTTGACAGAAGCGGTGTCGACTGAGCAAAGTTCCTCTATAATACTTTTTGCTCCATGATTTTACGAATAAATGTAATGAGAACAACTTGCGTGCAGCATGACGACTATCGTCAGGCAGTGGCTGTCGGTTGTTCTCCCTTCAAATACAAGTATGCGATATCGGAGCGACATTAAATTTAAATTGTATTCTACACGAGCCGTGTGCGGTGGGCCTTACCACGGTTACCACTATGCTCGTGAAAAATTCGGAATTGCTCCATTTGGGCAACAAAAGATCCATAATATGTTTGAAAAAAGCTCCATTTCAATGAAAAATGATCCAAGGAAATAGGGTTAAATATATTTTGACAAAAAAGCAGAGGGAATTATTGTTTTTCTTTATTATCATTTTATTTGAAAACTAATCATAAAACTAATTTTTAAAATCAAAACAAAACAAATATACCGTAAATCTTTTATAGCTAAACATAACAACGTCCCTTCAAATACACTATTTACAGCATTTCCGATCCCGACCAAAATGCAGTCCACAATGAGCGGAAAAATTTGTGTAAAATTTATTTTATTGCTGGTCACCAAAGATTTATCTATATAAAATTCAACGCCACATAATTTATTAAAATCCGTTGAAGAATATAGAAGTTATTGGCATTTAAGTAAAAAATGGAAGGTTTCAAGTTCATGCAAATTGACTCACTTTGATTGTTTTTTTGTTCGGCGTAGGAGGCATAGGTAACATTCAAACTATTCTATTTAAAAGCTACTATGACCTGCCAAATTTATTTTGTACTTGGATAGTTTATTTTGGGATTGACTTAGGTTGAAAAATGAATGTAAGGCGTCAAATTGAATCAAAAATTATCTTGATATGCTTGAGTGCACTACATATTTTCGACTCCGCTATCGATTACCAACCTCTAAGCACTATTAGTTCACAAGATTATTTTTTTTCAATGATAGCTATCTTGCCATGGCAACTCCTTAAATTCGAGGACATTTTGTGAATCCAGGCAAAGTTTGAGATGTTTCGATAGAGGTTTTTGGTTGGCTATTGGAATGGCAGATTGCATATTACAAGAAACACTTTCTCAACAAGCTTTGGTTTTTCTGAATTAGAAATTTCCAGTTATATAAAGAAAGGGAATAGCCTGATTTGTAGGGGAATCGGCCCCCAATGCTTTTAATTTTTTGAGTATGCAGTTTTAAAGTAAGTTTAAGATTTTTTTTAAACTTCTAGTACCAACCCTGAATTTTTAACAGCGATTTTTATCATTTCAACCACAAGGCTTTTTCGAGCTATCTATCCATTAAAAAATTCCAAGTTTTTTTTTGGTCAAAGCTGGTATGTGTATCCTCCCCCAGGATATTTTTTCAAAATTTTGAACTGAAAACCGCGACCTACAAAAATCCGCGAAATTTTTAATACCCTTTTTTTAAGGGTTCCACTTTCGTTTTTTTCATGTCCGATTGTCGTTCCTAGATACAATTTCTCTCATTTTTTCAGACTTTTAAAAGTTGTGGAAGGTGGTTATAATTAATTAAAACAATAAAAATATAATTTAATTTGTACCTAATTTTCACATTCGTTCTTTATAAATTAATCAAGTTATACACAGTAAAGGATTCATTTCATCTTCAAGATAGGGTGAATGTGGAATCAAAGGTCGAAAATGAAGAATTCTGATTCACCGGCCCGTCAATGACAGTAGCTTGTGATTGCATACTTGTCAACAATGAGCCACCGAAGAAGAAATAGCCTACTTTGGGCACGGTTTTGTTGAAGGAAACAGATACAGATGACGCTATACGGCGCGAACAGCGGTCCGGGTACAAAGCATCTCTAAAGAATCTTAAGACACTTTAGGTCTGCAACTTGAAGTCACTGACAGCGGGGGAGAAGGCACTGCGCATGGTACTACGGCCGACTTGAATGCACTGTCTACCATGACAGGAATAAAATTTCCATCCGAATCGTATGCCGGCAAAGCATCCACGGAGGTCAACCAGAAGCACCGCAGGAGACCGCCCTCAACGTCAACAACACCCTCCCAAGATCTCCTAACTTGCTTAAGCTCGAAGTCGGTAATTCCAACAGGTGGTAATTTTAAGAGAGTACAGGGGAGCTTATGTAGTGTCTTTGTACCATCGAGGAATCGTAAAGCTTTCTCACAGCCACAATTTTCGGCAATGCTGATCTATGGCCTGGAGCAAGATTCAAGGTCTTAAAATTGGAAAGCATGGTCTGCGAAAAATGCAGATACGACTATTTACTGGAGTGGAAAAATATTTTAGTACTACAAGATACATATGTATGTTCACTTCACTTGTCAATATTTCAAGACATAGTCCATGCGATTCTTCCACTTCTACTTAAGGTCCGAAGAGCAATACGGCGACATTGATGTGAGTGTGAACCCTTCACTGTGTTTAACTTAATTAATTTATAAAGAACGAAAGTGACAATTAGGTACAAATTAAATTATATTTTTATTGTTTTAATTAATTATAACCACCTTCCACAACTTTTAAAATTCTGAAAAAATGAGAGAAATTGTATCTAGGAACGACAATCGGACATGAAAAAAACGAAAGTGGAACCCTTAAAAAAAGGGTATTAAAAATTTCTCGGATTTTTATAGGTCGCGGTTTTCAGTTCAAAAATCTGAAAAACTATCCTGGGGGAGGGTATACATTAGGGGGGGTCGATTTGTATGGGCCGAAAAAAACGTACAAAGCGTATAGCAAAAACGAAATCTACGGTCAATTCTAAGAAAATTTCACCAAGAAACCATGGGTCTAAAATAAATTCCTAGTCCGCGCAAATCGACTTCAGATATTTATGTTACATTTTCCCAAAAATCAAGTTAGAAAGTCGGTGAAGTCCGACTATAACATGTTCTGTATACCCCTGAGCTTGCATTTATCGGATAAATTTTATATAAAAGCCACTCAAAGTGATAAAGGTGTCAAAAAGTAAGCCCAGTGCTGCCCATCAACGTTGAAGCGGTGCTACCCATCAAAATTTTTTGCTTTCCGTATAACTCTGCTATCGTTCATCCGATCTTCATAATTTCTTTGGCGAATCGATAAATAATCATGATCATTCTAAGAAAATTTCACCAAGAAACCATGGGTCTAAAATAAATTCCTAGTCCGCGCAAATCGACTTCAGATATTTATGTTACATTTTCCCAAAAATCAAATTAGAAAGTCGGTGAAGTCCGACTATAACATATTCTGTATGCCCCTGAGCTTGCATTTATCGGATAAATTTTATATAGAAGCCACTCAAAGTGATAAAGGTGTCAAAAAGTAAGCCCAGTGCTGCCCATCAACGTTGAAGCGGTGCTACCCATCAAAATTTTTTGCTTTCCGTATAACTCTGCTATCGTTCATCCGATCTTCATAATTTCTTTGGCGAATCGATAAATAATCATGATTACAAAATATCTCTAGAAGGTACAAACCATTGTGGACTGGCTTGGTTAAAGCGCAAACAAAGACTGACGCGTCACTTTATTGTTCTTTCTCTCCTTCGCGCGGCAGCGCTCACAAAACAGTGTTGACAAACGTGTTCTTAAGCTAATATTTACAATGTTGCACAACGTCTTATTTTAATTAACAGTAACTTAAATACTAATATTGCACATGCTTAAGGCTACTACCCCTTGTACTACTACAGCTCGGCCGTCCTGACATATAGGATCACCTGATCCTAGCTGACATGCTTCTCGTTATCATTCTTCTTTCATTTTCATCACACCTAAGAACACTCGTCTTTTTTATTTTTTCAACTTTGTCTCCATCTTTGGACTTACTTCTTGTAACAATACTTGATCCTTGTGCCATAACATCTGTACATAATTCTCTAATCTTTCCATTCTAACTTCCATGCGAACTTTGTTGCTGTTTTAAGTTTTCATTTATTTTTACATTCTGATCTATTTTTTCTTCTCTTCCTTTGAACCAAGTTTTCATGTTATGAACCGACCAAATCCCTTCGTACGGTTTCTGTGTCTGCTGAAAGTTTTCTACGTCTTTTACACAATACCTGTCATTTTCTAACACCTTTATTACTTGGTATGGACCTTTAAACTTTGGAATAAGTTTGCTGGATACTACAATCGTTGGGTCAAAGTTTCTTATCATAACATAATCTCCTTCTGTATAGACGTTCGGTTTTTGTCGTTTTGTGTCAACATATTTCTTATTATAATTCTGTGCTTGTCTCTGAACTTCTTCTGCTCTACATCGAATTTCCTCTACATTCCGGTCGTTACTATTTTGTTCTGTATCTATTATATTCTCTTTCAAAGTATCCAT